>JAQFZC010005595.1:0-13866 GCA_034695205.1 Dicyrtoma fusca
CGTGACTTGACGTGCAAAAGGCGCCAGTTTTGAATTTAAATTTTACATGTGCTACAAGAAAAATAGAAAAACGGGCTATTGTAAGTCACTAGGACAAACTACTGCAGCTAAGTCAAACTTGAATGTAACTTTTGAATTTTTGTCATTTGTAAAATGCACAATAGTTGTAATCATTTTGATAGACAAATACATCAAGAAAAGGACTAAATCGATTTAAGAATAAAGAAACAGGAGATCAAAACACTACCCTAATTTTAAAGTTAGCCGGGTCCTATTTGACACCGTTGAGGTGACCCAGATCAATTAAGCCTCTCTAGCAGCCCGAGTTCGCTACGACGATGACTCGACGGCATCCGTTTCTCTGTCTGAATTGTGAGGGTCATGGGATGGATTCTAGAGTAATGAAGTTTGTTGAAAGTTCCTCGAACGTTGTACTGATTAATCCTTTTTCGCCTGCTGATGGAGAAGACAGGGATAGATTAAGGATTGAATTGTTGTTAATTGTCTTTTTGGATTATTGAAGATTTCAAGGTGTGCATTACAGTATTACGGACCCTTCATCAGAATCCGAGTTGGTATCGATGACGATTGATACGATTGTTGAACGAATTTGAAACGGCTTTTCTCCGGTGTGGGTCATTTTTCTTCGATCTTGCTCGAAGCAGTAGCAGCATTATTGACAAGGTTTTAGTGGGACATTTGGCCGTTTCATAATGGACACAAAACTAGCCCCGCCCACCAAAGGACCCACACTGGGAAAAAACGTTACAAGTATTAACGGTTTTCCCCCTTGTGGGTCGTGGTAATGAGTGCTTATTGAGTTGCATCTGTACACTGTCAATTTATTTGAACTCTCAATAAAGCCACAAATCATATCATTAGTAACAGTAGCCATCGACACAAGTTTCTTAGAATAGTTATGCACTTACAAACGACCTACTTAATTATGATATAAATTATTATTTCCTTATTACAACTAAATTAAAGTACATACTTGTAGAACCCCTGTCGAAATTTATTCCTCGTAAAGGGACGGTACACAACTCGCACAACTCATTCTGTTGATGTATACAACTAGATTGTGATGTATGCAAGTAAAATTGCAAAAGGGACAAATGCAATAATGTAGACAAAACATAGGTATGCTAGTTGTTTGAATGTTAAAGTAGAAGTGTTTATTGTAAACAAAATAAAGTCGAATAATCAGTGTGTGTGGTTGAGAAAAGATAAGGAAATGTAGAGGCAAGGTTTTGGTTTGGTGTGGAGTGAGTGGAGTGGACGAAGGACGTGGTGTGTTGTTGATTACACACCAGGAAGAGGAAGACGAAAGCCGAAAGCTGGCCTTGTTATGCCAGCAACAACAACAACAAAGGAGGAAGCACAAGCTCAGATTGTGCTGTCTAATATCCTGTATATTACGACATACTCGCCGGCCTTGATTTATACGGAAATCAAAATATTGAAATTAGAATACAAGTAATAATGTAAATAAAGAAAGAAAAATATGTTCCATCAAGGGTGTGCAAGTTATAGTGAAATTCGTAATCATATCGTTGTCATGTACAATTTATATCATTTTCCTAATGAGAATGTTAATGCTGCTCACGACAGCAATCAAAAATATCGGTAAAATACACAAAATTAGTAAACCTCTTGTTATCCAAGAGTACCAGGAAAAACCCGTGAGCGATAAAAAATCAAAATCTAATTTGTGATCAATTGGGTTGTACGATACGGCGGTATGTGAATCGCGGACGTCGATGAGGGAGAGGTAGTGAAGATGTCCTAGAATCTGCAGTAAGATAGTGTTTTTGGTGCACCTCAGTTGGCATGGCAGGTCAACTTCCGGAGTACTGAGCTTGATATGGATTTGGTGGGTGTCCAAGGAATCCGTCAATGGAATGGGAGAGAAAAATCCAATACTCTTGCACTCAAGTATGGCGACGTCACTGCCAGTTTCCACCTTGGCCTGTAGAAAGATGGTCACTGAGATGACGCAGTTATAGCATCCTTTCAATTTGATGAAGGCGGCTGTGCAGGATGATGCCTGGCTGAACTTTACTAACTGTATATTGTCGGTGGAGATCTGTATTTCGAGCAGAGAGTCGGAGCTCGTCTCAAACACTACGGTATCGTTCTTCGGTAGCAAAATGCCGTTGTTCAGCTTTAAAGGCAGGGGCTGGGCTTGCATCACCTTATCCGAGTTGACGAGGCTGGAGATACATTTAACTCCGTTGGAATCTATGAGAGAACGAATCAAATTAATAGAGGCATAACAGTTAGTTGTTAGATCACGAGCGTCGAGGGCCGTGTTGCATGAGATTTCGCCGAAAGTACTCATAGTAGTTTGACCCCTCTGATTGCAAGGAGCAAGTGATGTCAAGTTTTCTTTGGCTATAATGCAATGCGTGAGCAGAGGTAAAGGCGGCGTCGAGACAGATATTAGGGTATAATCAATGCCATTAATTTTGGTAGGCACACCTGCGTGTTAATCTGTGACAGTGGACACGGTGGAGTTATTCATGAACGTAGTTACATTGATGCTGGCGTTGAATATGAATTCTGGGCAATTGTAGACCTCGTAAATCTCATTTGTTGGGTTGTCTAACCAATACTTGACAAAGTTACAATCGCGGGTAAGGACCCATGGGCAGAAAGGTACTCGTATCATAGCACATTCTGCCTAGCCTAAGTGCTTGGCTGTGTCTTTGAATTCTGGAATGGTGTCATTCGCACCAAAGTTTTCACAAGTATCACCATGACATGTGTGGCCGGGTAATACATTGTAGCACATTATTTTAGATGAGCATTTTGCTACTGCTTTGGGCACATAGTATAAAATTTCCTTTTGACATCGGAGCGCAACTGTTTTAGTTTCTATCGTCAGGGACCCCAAAAGTTCGTTTTTAGAGTCTTCAATCTTAAAGCAAGTCTGCTGGCATATGGCTTATAAGGATAATCTTGTGTTAATCCTTACTGAGCAAGTCGTTTTTCCTTCCGAAGTAACGCACTCGCGATTACTCACTGACATGGCAGCTGAGTTCGCGCAGATGAAAACAATGGGAATTCACAAGCTAATAATGAATACGGTGAACAGTGGTCCAGGTAGATGTGACGTGCGGCGAATATTGGGAGTTCGCCTTACAGTTGCCACTGTGGGTTTGTGCACATTTAAAGTTGTGTTGATTAATGGGAGTCCGGATTCTTCGTCATGTTGCAGCGGTGCTCTCTTCCGTTGTCGATTCTTCCGTTAGCGATATCCTTGCACACACTTCCTTTAAGGCCATGACAAATACCAAGTGATTGTCATCATGAATTTGGTAAAGTAAATTAAGGTGAGCGTGCAATGCCATGATGGCAATTCCTAGGAATATGAACATTATCCAATGGTAATACGAATAACACGAGACGTTAACGTATCGGTCGATGCAAAAATGACACTTTATGAGGTCACAATTGGGTGTCCAAAGGCACTGAACGGTTGAAGTGGATGGATGGTCGACATGAGCAAACCATATTTCCGTGGTTATAATTCCAGTTGTGGCTGCCATTGGTGCAGTGAAAATTAATGTGTTTGTCGATGACGTGGGCATCACCGATATTGAACCAGGATTTCGCGTAGCTTTGATTAATCTTGGTACCTTGTTTGGGGTGGTTATGAGAAGGCCTTCCTTGGTACACGTGATATTGCAGCCGGGGCAATCATTCATCGTAAGGCTTCTGCTAAGGTCTTCTTCTCGTACCGGTAGGTATAGTATCCCATAACAATCCGGGTGGATTGTTTTGTCTCCAATTCGGACCTGGTGTCGAATGGTGGTTGAGTTGTATTTACAATAGCACCGATTCAATGGTTGGAGCTCAGTGCAGCCTATGGGCTTACAGAAAACTGTGTCTCCCTGACACAGTCCTCTCTGGCAGCGATCCAAATTACAGAGTTGAGAACAAGTGTACGATGAGAAGGAGGCGAGATTGGCGTCCTGTGTAATTTGCAAGGATTTTAAAGGGATGAGTTGTTGCTTGATAATAACCACAGCGACGTCCTTCCAACCTTGGAGAAAATGAGTGCAGTGTTTCAGTGTCAGATCGCCGACTGAGCAAAGATCTGAAGAGTCTTTGATTTGATCTAGAAATGTCTTGTCGATGATCGTTTCAATGTCTTGGCAATGTAAGTTGTCCAGGCTAGATCTGGACAACTTACCGGACAACTAGGACGTGGTGGTACATGTCGGTGGTTTGGTGATGCAAGTGGTAGAATCTGTGGACACGACTTCGTCTGCCTCACAATATTTGTGACGGGAGCAGACGGATCCATCGACAAGTACATGAATACAATGTATGGATTGAAGGCAGGATGGCACTTCTTTGTAAGCTGGCCATTTTGCCGTGCAATTCTCAATTTTGGATGAGATTAGTGGCGTCGATTCGAATCGAGCCGATGCAATGCTTAAGAAGAAAATCAAGGAGACCGCAGATAATGCGATTGTCCTGGCTGATCCTTGTGAGCGCATGTTTCTACGCTTCGGTAGTAGGTTTTTGTCGATACATTCTTGATAGGTACTTCTGTACTGTCGGTTGCAGCCTGCATAAATGATGAAGTTGATCGTTGGGTAAGTCCAAATTATTGCTAAACCGAGCATGTGGACCATGGGATGTACAGTCATTTGCTGGCTATCGACTATCTTGAGTAGCAACAGTGAGATGAAGCACAGGATGTAGCTTCCAAATATCATTGCGATGGTTTTCGTTAGTTGAAGTTCTAATTTGTTGGCCTCATCACGGTTGTGATTAGCCTTAGAAACTTTTAGTCTTGTCATCCTATTGCGAGCTCTTCGTACAAAAATAAAGAGATGGGAATAGCCTATTCCCATGACTATAATGGGCGCTAGCACGACGAGTGAGATGACGTAGAGCATTGGCGATTGTCCATTGCTATCTTCTTGGATGGTGCATACGATGGCGAGAGGACTTCTACGTTCTATCTCTCCCCATATGCCGAATGCAGACGGGAGCAGTAAGCTGTAACCGGTTATCCAGGTGAGAAGTACAAAGGTAAGCACTGTTTTAGCGTTGAAAATTGTATCATAGTGCAATGAATGCACCACCCGTACATAACGGTTTATTGTAATAAGCAGAATGGTGAGCAATGCAACCGCGGTATTGCCGTTTAAGATGATTGGGAATGCTGTGCACAACGTTGGTCCATGAATGATGTCTGGGCGGATGTAGATTGCAGCGCAGATGGGCAAGTAGAATCCTAAAGTAATGATGTCGGAGAGGTGAAGAGACAAGACCATCCATAAGGTTGGGTTCTTTAGTTGGTACTGATTTAGACGGTTCAGATTCAAATGAGCGAGATCATGCTCCTGAAAAAATGTGAGTGGCGATCCGACTAAGAAATGAGCTGGTGTGAGGGCTTCCAAGTCCTCTGGGTCTTGTGACGGGGGTGATAGGTCGACTATTTACCATGGCTTCGATAAAAGTGGTAATAGTTTCAAATTCCTCCCAATGATAACTGTCACGAGTCATAATCTTGTATAAGTACGTCTTCACGAGCTTGACGCCTGCTTCTCAGATTCCTCCCATGTGGGGAGCTTTGGGGGGGTTGAAATGAAAATTGATCGTTTCAATGGCAATGCCAGGCAGTATTTCTCTGGCGTAGGTTTCCAGCGCAGATGCTGTCTGCTTCGTGTAATTGCTAGCGCCTACAAAGTTGAGACCATTATCGCTGTAAATATCGGACGGTCGTCCTCTTCGTGACATGAAGCGTCTTAACGCTAGCAGGAATTTCTCGTTGGACAAGGAAAAGACGAGTTCCAAATGAATTGCTCTCGTGGTGAGGCAGGTAAATAAACATATCCATGTTTTGTATTTGGTAGTACTTCGTCCCGCGATGGGCTTCAGCTAAAACGGTCCTGCTAAGTCAATTCCTGTGTGAAGGAATGGTCGTACCGCATTGACACGTGCTGCGGGCAGTTGACCCATCAACTGCGTGGTTGGTTTTGCTCTGAACCGGTAACAAATGAGACATTTGTCGATCACGGACTTGATATGCTTCATCCCGTTGGGAATCCAAAGCCATTGTCGTAGGAAGGTGTGAATCAATACTTTTCCCGCATGCGCTAATCTGTAGTGATGATACAGTATCATTGCTTTTATTAAAGGGTGGCCTCCAGGGACGATAATTGGGTGCTTGGCATCCTCTGGAATCGATGCTTTTCCCAAGCGCCCACCCACACGGAGGAAACCTAAGTCGTCGACGAATAAATTCAAGTTTTTAAAACGATCTTGTTTTAATAGATTCCGTTTCTTGGCAGCGATTTCAGCAAGTTCTGGTTCATATTCGTCCTGTTGGATGAGCAGTACTATTTTTCTCTCTGCCTTCACCAGTTCGGAAGGAGAGAACGCTTGTACGGCTTGCGACTTGAAGCGTTTGACTTCAAGAATGCGGAGGACGAGAGCTGTCACTCGCACAGCTTTAGTCCATGAAGAGATTTTGGATAATTTGTGTAGTGTGAACTTACTTGTATGGAGCGTGAAGAAACTGTGGCCCGTTCCACCAGAGTGGGTGTGCGGCCAGCTCTTCGGTTCCGAGTCCTCGGGAGGCGCAGTCGGCTGGATTTTCATCGGTTTTCACATGAAACCACATGTAGTATTCCGTGAGGTCATGTATTTGATTGACCCGGTTGGACACGAATAGTTTCCATTTGCTGGTCGTGTCGTGAATCCAATTAAGGGCTACGGTGCTGTCTGTCCACTGAACGTGCATAATTAATTCGTCCCCCAAACAAGTGCTGACTGTCTTCATCAGGTTAGCTAATAATACTGCGGCGAGGAGTTCTAGCCGCGGGATCGTAACCAATTTAATTAGTACAACTCTAGGCTTGGAGGCTACAAGACGACAGATTATGTTTCCATCCTTTTCACCTCGTAAGTAAATTGCGGCGGCGTACGCCTTTGAGCTTGCATCTGCAAACCCGTGCAGCTCCCATCTGAATCCATGGGTAAACTGTAGGGAGCGTGGAATTTGTAATTTGTCCAAGTCCTTCAGATTTCTGGCATAGTTGAGCCATTCTGTCGCTAGTGTGGTCGGTATTTCTTCGTCCCACCCTAGGTTTTCAGCCCAGATGCTCTGGATGAAGATTTTAGCCCGTACCACTACGGGGGCTAAGAATCCGAGTGGATCATAGAGTTTACTGATGTCTGATAAAATGCTACGCTTCGTATGCTGCTTCTCTAAGTCTATGCATACTGTGAATGTGAAGAGGTCGGTGTGTGGATGCCACTGTAAACCTAGTGTCTTCACGCTGGGAGTTGAGTCCAGTGAGAGAGGAACTTGCGTCTCCCAAAATTCTACCCGTACTGCGTTAAGTACTTCCTCTCAGTTGGAGCTCCATTTTTGGAGGCTGAAATGAGCGCTTTGGAGCATGGATATGAGTTCCGCTTGAACTTGCTTGGCTGTGTAGACATCAGGTACAGAGGCCAGTAAATCATCCACATAGAAGTCGTTTTTCAATGCGTTTTCCAAGAGGGAAACGCTTTCGCTCATCGTTGGCTAGTCGCTTGAGAACTCTGCAGGCTAGGTAAGGTGAGGAAGCGCACCCAAACAGAACTACCTTGATGCGATAGGATCGTAAGGGTTCCGAGGGATGTTTTCTCCAGACAATGCGTGCCAAATCCCACTCGTCAGGGTGTATTAGGATTTGTCTGTACATCTGCCTTACGTCGGCATTGAATGCAATTGGGTAGAGGCGAAATTTTAAGAGTTGAGACGCTAATTCGATCTGGATGGTAGGTTCTGGAATCATTCGGTGATTGAGGGAGATGCCAGTCGTGGTGCGGGCACTCGCGTCAAACACGACACGCATCTTGGTACTACTTAAGGGTTCCTTGTACACGGCGTGGTGCGGAATGTAGTAGCATTTAGCGGAATGGACTTCCGTGGCAGGAACCAATTCCATTTGATTCTCGTCCAGGTAGCTTTGCAGTTGAGCGTTGTAATCGTCGTAATCCGCCCGATTTTGTATCAGTTTCCGTTCGACGGATAGCCATCGTCTGACGGCTGCAGCATGCGATTCTCCGGGAGCTGGAAAGTCCTCCCAGAAAGGCCAACGAACCTGATATTGACCTGAAGGTAGACGGACTGTATTTTTCTTAAAGTGCTCCTCGCACTCGTTCTCTTCAGCTGTGAGTGGCTTGTTTTCTGGTATCTCTTTGACGGCCCAGAATGTTTCTAAATCAAATTCTTCCTTTGTAGCAGAAATAACGTGGCATTGGAGTCGAGTCTCCTTGCTAGTAGCGCCCATCACTACGAATCCCAAGTCTGTCGTGGGCGCTGGGTTGTCCAATGGGGCCGGATACCTTGTTGTTCTTCCATATTCTATCTACAGTCTCAGCTCCCAAGAGAATGTCTATAGGGGCTGGCTGGTAGAACTGTGGATCAGCCAGTGGAAGATATTTTAAGTGTTTCCATTAACTGATGTCAAGAGGATCGTTAGGGAGGTCTGAGGTTATCTCTGGCAAAACGAAAGCTTCGATAGTTATCCTTTTACGGGTGCAGACCTTTGACTGAAGAGTAAGCTTGCTTATCCCGAGGGAGGCTATTGATTTTCCACCAGCTACTGTAAAGTTTTGCTTATGCTGTGTTACTTCTAATTGCAGATAGTTGGCTAATGAATCCAGAATGAAATTCGTGTTACTCCCAGTGTCCACTAGACAACGAGCGGTGGAAGTACGTCCTCCATGAGTGATGTCCACTAATGCAGTAGGAAGAATTCCCGTTGATTCTGTAGTTTTGAAATGATGAATCGACCCAGAATGGTCGATGTCTGCATAATTTGTAGTGGATGCTGCTGGCTTATGAAGTGCTGTGTGATGCTTTGCTTTGCAATGGAAGCATCTGCCCTTGCTGGTGCAGGCACTGACTTGGTGAGATCCGAGGCAGTTAAAACATTTCCTGTTTTCCTTCACCCAAGTCTGTCGTTGCTGGACGTTTAGTTTGCTGAAAGTCGGGCAATCTGAAATTCGATGTCCTTGTTGGGGACAGACCTTGCATGAAGGAGAGTTTCAAGGAGGCCGCGGTGGCCCTGGTGATTGTGACCGAGGGCGGTTTCTTCGGTGATTTGAAGCGCTGGAGTGGCGACCGACATTGACTGCCGGTCCTTTCTTCTTTTTCTTTCTGGTGACTCGTACAACAGAAGGGCTTCTAAAAGTTCAGGACGTCCCAGAATCTGATGTGCGTCCATCCGTGGACACACTAGTGTTAATCACCACGCGTCTTTCGCGATGATCGGTTCTTGACCGGTGTTGTGATGATCGAGTGCCTACTCCGGCATTTTCCCTAATTACTTTAGAAACTCCCACGTTCTTCGCAGCGCGTTCCAGGAATTCGATACATTGATCTAATGTGGGAATATCATTAGTTTTTAGAGTTTGATTAAACTCGTTAATTGCTTTTAAATCCAATCTTGCAAAAATGAAGTGGATATAAAGGCAGTCAGCCTCATCGACTGCTCCTCTTTTGATTAATTTCAACTGTGCGCGCGTGGTGCGTACAGTGTTGATCAGTTTATGGATTCCAGTCTCACTCTGACTGATGAGAGCAGGGAGTGACAACAGTGGCTTGATTGCGCTATGAGCGCTTTCCCTTGCGCTGTCGTAGCGCGTTGTCATCCTGGTCCAAGCTATGGGCCAGTTGTCCGCAGTGACTTCTAAATCCGAAATGTTATCAATGGCGCTGCTAGCCTTGAGTGCATCGACAAGCAAGCGTAGCTTGTCGACCGCAGCATACGTCGTAGATATCACCACCAGTGAGCTGAATTGGTCTCGCCAAGAAATCCATTCATTGTACTTGCCGGAGAAAACAGGGAGTGCAATTTTCGGTCGATCTAGTTTCGTCGATTTTTCCGGGCTTAACTTGTTAGATATATCCGTAAGTGCTGTACGCACTTCGAGGTACAGTCCTTCCAGGTCTTGTTGTGCCCGGACCTTAATGTCGTGTTTTGGTGATTCCGGTACAACTGTGTTGCCAGAAATGGTTTCCGGTTTGTTCTCGAAGTACTTGAAGCAACTGGTGAGTTGTTCCGATATAATGGGCCTCATCGCCGTGAGGTCCTGCAGGTGAATGCTGACATCTGTAGACGTGAATATGAATGTATTCCCTTCGTCCCTATGAGCAAGGAACTTGTCCCTTAGGGAATTTAAACTAGCCCACTGTGCATTGTGCACGCAGACGTAGTTCTTTTGTTGCGCCGTCATCGCTGTTGACTTGGCGCGGGGGCTATCGAAGTTTGGTAGAGGAGGTGGAATAGGCGGTGGCTTCGGGGGTGGCGGTCCACCTGACCCAGAATCTGACCCTTCAGTAGGTGGAGGGGGTGGAGGTTGGTCACCTGACCCTGTATTGTGCCCTTGTGCGGGCTCCTAAGGAGGTGTAGGGGGTGATGGCTGATCACCTGTCCCTTGATCTGGCCCTGGCTCGGGCTCGTTAGGAGGTGTAGGGGGTGATGGCTGATCACCTTCTTCCTCTTCGGATGCAGTGGATTCAAATCGACTACCGATGTAAGTCTGTTCGAAGTCGTCGTCACTGTTGAGTGTCGATTGGTTCCCGAGTGTCTTCTAAATCGTCAAAGACTTCGTCAGCCTCTGGATCTGAATCAGCGTTGTCAGCGGAGTCAATGGAACTGACGGATGTGGAATCGAAATTCGGTAATTGCGAACTAGTTGCAGCACTAGATCCCAAACCTGAATCTACGTTTGGATTAGCGGTCGGTCGCCTTGAGGTCGACGGTTTACTAATTGACGGGGGTGTGTCTAGAGCGGTAAATGAGATATCTGTTCTATCTTCCTTACTCTGTAGATCCTCTAAATATGCTTCTCCAAAGTGTAGGAACTGTAAAGGGTAGTCATGGGCGGTTAAGGCACTAGTAAAGTTTGCAGTGAAAACCTACTGAATCGTGTTTTCTAGTCTGGAATTAGTGTACCTTGATGATATTAAATCAACGTTGAAGCGCTGTTTTGTTATAGATTTGTAGAAGTGTAGGTACACAGATAAAACGTGTTTATGTGGGAAGACAGATAAAGCATAAAGCATAGTGCATGCATAGTATGATCCGATTCATAAAATTCGTAGTGACTGTAAAATTGAACGAAGACGAATTCACTCTCGTAGCCTGGAGAGAGAGAACCAGAGGAACACGGGTAAGAAGTCTCCAGCACTTCTTGAACCCAGAGCTAGAACGTTTTCATGTATATTGACATGAGCGAAGATGTTGTGAGAACAGTAAGGTCATTGATAGTTATTCTGACACTGAAAAAGTTATTAAGAATTCTCACAGACGAAGATATTCCCTGGTTGATCATACCTATAATCGATTACATAGTCCAAGAAATAAATTGGATGTGTATAGCCTCACAGCACTTGGCGTGAGAAGCTGAAAAGGACGTAGGTAGGAATTGGAGCCCAGTCATAGAACGGTAGATTCCTTGAGTAGAAAAATACTCTAAACCACAAGGATTGGAGCCCAGCCTGAGAGCGGTAGATTCCTTGAGACATACATACCTCAAAATTACAGGCTTTAGTAGCCCACTGACGAGTGGTTAACTTCCTAGAAGATAAATTTGCTAAGTATAGGAATTGGTAGCCCGGCCATAGAGCGGTAGATTCCTTGAGACGTATCATTCCTCTAAACTACAGGGATTGGAAGCCCAGCCAGAGAGCGGTAGATTCCTAGAGAAGAAATATTCCTCTAAATAGGTTAAAGCCCGTCGACGAGCGGTAGAAATCCTAGATAGGCAGGTAGCCATCTGAAAGGAGGGATCGTGACTTTAGACAGCACATTTTCTCGGAAATCGGCGCATTTCCAAAGTGACCCTCAAAGAAAGCTCAAAAGATTAATCCTCATGTACCAGGTGGAAAGCACTTGCAGTGAGAAGGAGGTGTCAGCGTAAGACTAAAGAAGTATAGATGTTAAAATTCTATAGAATTAAATAGATAGCAGGCCGCGCAACCTGTGTACATAATTAATTAAATAGATAAGGTACAACATACGAAGGATTAGCAGCACTATTAAATTGCGATTCAACTTATAAAGTTCTTGGGATTAAATAGGCTCATAGTAAGCTGAAATAAGGTGCACCCGCGCAAATTAATAGAGGTTGACGGAGCCATAAAATCCGACTGGATCAGTAGGCGTTGAAGTCAATCAAAGGTGACAATATTCCGCAGAGACGTCAAGAAGACGGAATAGTCAGCCATTATTGGGACAGGCATTGATTGAACTAAAATAGTAAGTCCCCCAATATAAATCAGTTTAGACTCCTATTGAGTGATGTACACACAAGATATAGGCTACGATCTAAACAACATCATTCTAACCGTGAGTCGAATTCTGTAGCACGCATGAATGATCAAGAGTAGGTGCGTAGATAATACGTAGCGTAATTCCAGTTGGCCATTTAAGGTAGCATACCTACAGGTAGCTTGATAAGAGAAGCTACGGTTTGACGTAAGGAAACGTAAGTCCTATACCAAACCCAGTCCCAGTCCCGCATTGTGGAGCGGTAGATGAAAGAGGACCCGCTCCAGTCACGCAAGGTACAATTAAGACGTTAGACGGAAAGAGCAGATTCCAGTACGGCTCGAATTGTAATAATTGTAAGTAGCAGTTACTGTAGATAAGCCTGTCGGTCCTTAGCTCATACACCAGACGACATGGCAGAAAGATTTACAATAGTCAGCACCATGAAGATGGATGCAGAGACTAGAGAATGGGAATTTAATACGTCAATAGATTTAGAAGGGCACCAGTTTTTCTCAGTGAAAGAGTTCACTCGCCAACCACATACGTACATAGATAAAGGGCCCTATCTACATATTAGCTCAGAGCTAGCAGTGTCGTTGATAAACCAGCAGAAGGTTAGCATGGTAGACACAGGATTGAAGCTATTGGACATAGACTTCACAGCCATTGAAAAAGGAGCAGAAGCCGATAGAAAGGGCAAGCTCCAGAATCTATTGAAAAAAGTAAAAACCTTAGGAGACCTAGCTAAAACAATAAATGAAGATTTAGTGTTCACAGATACACTTAGAGACATGCCCGACAGAGACAGTCGAGAGCGTAGGACAAAAAGGATCCACGAAAATACAAAAGCTAGAGTCACATAGCCGCAAGTGTTGGCAGCGGTATTCCCAAAGAGCAGGATTATAAACAACATTAGTAAGAATACAATGTTGAGCGGGTCAGGAGCTAGACCCAGTAAGGGGATTGAGGTAATTCTCCCCAACATAACTGAAGGAGTCGTTGACTTAGAAACAGAGAAAATTCCAGTTATAGATTTAGAATCAGATTCCACAGACGAGAGCATATAAACACAAGCCGAGAATCATAAACAAGAAAAGAGTACGATTCCATCCATGCCCTTGGTGTAGGGAGATGGGTCACGAAGAAATAGACTGCATGAAAAAGCAGATGGCCTAGGGTAATAAAGGGTCCATCCTAGGCGAGCTTCCTGCCAGAAAAGGGAGAGCAGATAGAGTCCTAAGGTCACATTGTTTTATGATGTGTGGAGAAGAATCTAACCGGGACCTCTCCATACTCTGGCTCAATGATTCCGCAGCAACCCACCATGTATGTGGGGTAGGTGAATGGTTCGAAAAGTATGTACCACTTACAGAAGACAGGTTTGTAGAGTCTTTGATCGTCGTAAAGTGAAGGTACATGGTATAGGAGACATTACAGTGCAGGCCAAAATAAAAGGAGAATACAGGCCATGGATTATTAAAGATGTACTGTACACACCAGGGTCACGAAACTTGTTTTCAGAAAGACAAATGAAGGGCGTAGATTACATCCTGAAGCACATACCAGGAAC
>JAQFZC010005596.1:0-13865 GCA_034695205.1 Dicyrtoma fusca
GTCATTTACTAGTTTTGACCTTTTTGAAAAAGTGTCATTTACTAGTTTTGACCTTTTTGAAAAAGTGTTATTTACTAATTTTGACCGTTTTGAAAAAGTGTCATTTACTAGTTCTGACCGTTTAGAAAAAGTATTATTAACTAGTTTTGCCCATTTTTAAAAAGTTAATTTATAGAATTAAACACTTCTGAAAAGCATTCTTTCCATTGTTCCCCAGTTCCGAATAGGCTAATCTTATGGGTCAAGCACAACACACTATTATCTTTACTGATATTATGGCTATAGTATTATTTAAAACTGGGAAATGAGATGAATGGATGAAATTGAATTTATTGTTATTTCATTCCATTCTTGTAGTGTGTCTGTGAGCTAACTATGGACATTGCTTGTAGTTGTTATGTTTACGCTTCCTTCAAGTGTGAATGTGCCCCATAAATTGTACTTGCACAGTGCTACAACCAAAACAAAGAATTTTCTGTGTCTCACAACAAAGTTGGTGGAGAACTACATAGACGAGCACACATACCACACTTAAACGGACTGTCATTGTTTTTTCTTGTCTGTGTCTCCTTGTCATATATACCTAGTTGTACATATAGACTCACTATATAGTCAGGGACAGGTATGCGTAGAATTGGAATTTGGAATTTGGAATTTCACATTTTTTTTGCTAAGGTCTGTGTATAGGCGGGTAAATTGATATCTATTATCGAGATCGCGCTTAGGGAGCGAGTGTATGAGGGACACGACAGACTCTTCTGCTACGTGATAAGCCTACAAGATGCAATTTCCTTTATTCTTGTCTCTTCCTTCAGTGCATTATCAACAATACAAAAACACCAGAACAGACCCCATTACCATTACATTATAGCGATCCTTAGAAGTTAGAACCCATGCTTTCGAATTCAAATTCAAATTCCATCCTCCTCATCTCAGTGACATCTTATTGCACATAGAGTCGAGAGACGCGACTGTAATCCGAATGTGTACTTAAACTCCAAGAGTGAATGAAGGTGCACCTACAATATGCAAGCTGCTAGTACTTTAGATAGATATAGGTAACTGGGTAGGTACTTACAATTCGGATGTGGATGTGGATGTGCATGTGCATCCAAGATGTGAAACCATTTCCTTCCCTCAAGTGAGTCTCCTGACATTTATTTTCTCATTCACACAGTCAACAGTCACACCTCAAGAAACTAGATTCATTAACGTGAACATGATGAGCGACGGTTGACGAAAGCACACACAAGTCCTATGGTCCGGGTGTGTGAGGCTCTTCTAGTGTAAAATGAAGGAATCCATCAATCTCATTCTCTCAGGATGGATACTTTGTTGACTTGTCTCACTTGAATCTGGCCTACGCTCGGCACAGTCCCACATTCTTCATTAGCTTTACGTATGTACATAGTTGTATTCAATTTGTCTATCTGTACTGAATTATTTGAACAACTCTGATGCAGATGTGGAGAGTGTACAAGTAAAGAGAAAGAGAGAGAGAGACACTATGCATTCATCTCTGTTGATAGAATCAAATTAAAATTTGAGTCGTTCCTCCGTTACATACTAAGCTGCATTCTCTCTCCACTTTGTGAGGAAAGTCACCCCTGTGTAATAATTGTAATTTGTGGTGAGTGAGTTGGCCAGAGCCAAAGTGAGAGATAAGATTGAGGAAGATGCTAAAGGACGTATAAATAAAAATATCTATGGAGAAAAACACATTTGGCACCCACTTCGCTGCCATGGGATGATGCCATTCCACCTCGTCCCTTATGACACGGGACTGGTGCTGGTGCTGGTGCTGGTGGTGGTGTGTGCCACACAGAGAAATGAAAGCCAAGCCCAGAGCCACACAGAAAGACGGAGAGAGAGAGAAATAAATGTTTTTCCTAGCTCCCTTCAAAATATCGTCTATATACGTCATGCCATGAGACAACACAACACTGACATAAGTTGGCATGAATTTTAATGAGACACTACCGCGAACCTCGCACACACACACCACACCGGAGAAAGAGATTATCGCTTCTGTGAGGAAAACTTGACTTGATCCTGAGGAGCGGATGAGATGTGATGGGACGAGGTTAAAAATAATTTCATGGACAAAATGCATCCAGAAATCCAAGTGCACTCCTCATGACTTATCTGTATTTCCGTCTCCTTTCAACTTCTCCACGACTCTCACATTTATGTCACAACTGAGCACGCCTCCCATAATTAATTTCCTAATTTATTCGATTCTATTCCCAAGATTTTCAATTCATGTGTCATTTCCAAAAACTTTTCCATCCATTCCACCATTTTCATCATCTTTTACAGTCCTAGGATTTCAATTTTACGTATTTATACAAAAGATAGATGAAAGGGAGAGAGAGAGAGAGACAGAGCTGGTGGATTATTTTCCACGTCGTTAGACTCATCCAGTTGAACATAATATCAAGTACATCTGTGCGAATATAATTTACGGATAGTTAAGGAGATGGCTTATTGAGCAAATTATTATGTGGCAGCCAATGGGTTGTAAAGGGCTGAGGCCAACTATCAACATCAACTTTAACTTCATGGATAAATCTACGCACATATGGTTGGGGCAGGAATCGCTCCTATGGTTCTGTTTCTGGTACCGGTACCGGTACCAGGACCGGGATTGGGACCGGTACGAGCGCATCTCATCATCTCAGTCCTCTCCATAAATACATATCCATGGGATCTCTGCTCTGTCTCTCGTGTCTCTGTAAATTGTCGACTTGCTCCGTGTGTTTTCTATGGGAATTGCCAGTGGCTGTGACTTTTGGCAGGGCATCTCTTCCTCTAATTCACTCTCCTGACTGGATGTACAATTTTCCAAAGAAAAATCTATAAAATAATAATAATAATAAATAAGTACTCCCATGGATTAGAATGGAAGGAAAGATTTAAATCAAAAACAGTAAATGGCTGTCAACATTCACAAATTCAAATGGCTTCGCCTCTGCTATTCTGCTGCTTCCTTACTTACGTCAAGGGGAATTACTAAATTATATACTACATGTATAGAGTGTAGGCTGCAAAAGCGGTCTGCAAGGGAGCTTTCTGGTAAATACTATCTATACTATACTGGTGAGAACCTTAAAACTAACCAAGTGTGCAGATCTGTATAGAGCGTAGCTCAAGTCTGCAGCACGTGGGAAAATCATTCATAAAGTCAAAGGGTAGACAGGGGAAAAAAGATATAATCCAGATATTTCATACGAACAACGCTGTAAATTATGTCAAAGTGGCTATTTCACTCTGAACACATAGTCAAGTATATATCTGAGTATTTGCAGTGAGACTTTATGTAGGTGTGCTCACGTTCCTCTCTTCTGCTTACATTATAATCACTTGGCAATTTTTACTTCTTGTCAGACTTTCTCAATTTGTATTTTCTTTCGCCCCACACAACCTCTTCTGAGCTTAAGTGTGTACGCACATCAATTATTATATACAGCACCTACACTGTGCTATAGTAATCAGTAACCACTGTCTATCTAGCATACCAAAATGCTAATAGAAGCCCGACCAGTTTATCTGCACAGGTATATAGCCATTGGCTACAGAACATGTATCCTCCTGAAATCTGTATTCGAATAATGATGATACGTGTTCAAAGTGCAGACAAAGATCAGCTACACACAATTTATCTATGTATCTACACAGACAGAGAACCACTGCCGACTTTCCATTCAACTCCTTAGAGTCTGCATACAAATCTGGAAGTGATAGGATGTACATACCCACATGCTTTTTTTCCCTTCCAACTTCCAACTGCTAATTGATTCCTATATTTAATTAACCGCGAGAGGTAGAGCTTTTTGGTATTGATAAAATATAAAATTTGATAAGAAAGTGCAAACACTATGCGAATGATCAAAAGATTACAAAGTTGAGATAACATCTCCGTTTGTATTAAATCCACGCCGGCGGAATTTTACATAGACGGTTGTGTATTGCCTTTTTATTTTTTTTTTACCTGTTATGTACATATGTTGCTAACTTGATGACAGCATGTCAGAAAAAATGAGCCATGATAAACAATAATGGGAATGACAGTAAGTCAAAAACAAGAAAACAAGGGCTCTTATTCATTTTCAAATTTTAAAACTACAGATAAGGCAAAAGAGAAGGAGAGAGAGAGAAAGATAGTGTGTTTTAATGTTATTTCATCATTTCTTGTAGTTGTAATCCTTAATTCTTGGGATGAGGTGAGCCAAAGGGAAGAATGGGAAAAAAGACAAGCGAAGCTAATTATTTTACATTATTATAATTAAGTGGGAAAATGTTGAGATTGAGATGAGGATAAAATGCAAGTTTAGTTATTGATGAAAATCTAAAATGCAAACTCGTGTTGGTTCTACAAACTATGGATGTAGGTACGTATCGATTCTCACCATGTTTCGCTATCTTTAATACCTAGTTTTTCAAGTTCCCCTTGCACTCCTATCTATTCTACACACAGTGCCCTCAAGATGCTGGAGGAGAGAAAAAATACAATTTAAATTTGAAACTTGTCAGAAATTGTATCCATATTGATTAGGCATTTTCTCTCCTCACCTTAGCCATGTAATTGCATACAGGATGGACTCATTGCTGTTTGTACATACTTTGCCACTTAAATCACAGGGTGATGGGTGCTACAATTTAATTTTACGATCCGTACTCCTCTGTGCTCTGTACAGCTGTATTCTGGAAATATTAAGGAAGGAAAACTGTGGATTGGTTTGCGCTGCTGTTACTCATTTACACTCTGCAATTCTGCATCTAATCATGTTTAGAAACACTGGAAAAGATAATAATAATAATAGCATTATGGCGTAACCAAAGAAGTTCCGAGCTTCACTTACATAGTACATAGGTATATGTACGCCAAGCTACTCTGTACATTGTACACAGAGCAGAATTCAATTTTAATAAAAATAACTTTGAATATATTTTATGTTTACGATGGAATCTAGTTGAAGCTAATTACTAAGATACAGGTAGGTACCTACTTATATACACTAATTATACTCAATATGCGAAGCACAACACAACGCAACGTAGAGACCCAGTCCACCGATCCTATGATCGTTAGCTACCTACCTTACATTTTTGTGCAAACAAGAGTTATGGGCTTGCTAATGGTAATGGTAATGATAGCCACAGAGTTATAGGCCTATGCACAAACAGAGTCTCTGAGGACAGCAGAAAGTCAAAGTGTATGTAAGTACGTGCAGGAGACTGATAATTGTATGTTTACGGACTGGGCAGGGAAGAACACCTCGTAACATTAAAGATGTTTTCATCTTCTCAAGTGTGTAGAGCGTCAATGAATTGACGTGGGCAGTGATCCATACACTTAACAAGTGTGTAGTATGTATGTAGTGCTAAGAAATGTACTGATAGGGTAGTTGGTAGCCAGAGCCAAGGATGGACAATGTACTTACGTAGATCTATTCTGTAAGTACATCAAGTATAATCATGAAACAGTTCCACAAAAGGGAATCCAACTCTAATTGTAAGAAAAGGGGGATTATACAGACTATATAGGAGTCTATATAGTAGTTAGCAGTGGAATAATCCTAGTACAATACACAATTATAAAAGTATTATGAAAGGATGGAGCTACACAGAGAGACTTGGTGTCATAGGAAAGGAAGGGCGAGTTGATCGAGAGTCTCTGCGTCTACAAGTCTACAACACAAGTGAAAAAAGAAAACTCTCATGAATAGTTTTGGGCTGGGTTTTTGAAAATAATGTAATTACTTGTTTATAATCTTGTTCTCTTTGCTCTTTGCTCTTTTATTTATGCATGGATCTCATCCTGACACGACTTTAATTCTTTGACTGGATCTGGCTAACCGCGCGAACTGGATTCAAAATAATTGATGAGGTTGTATTTGGAAAACTACAGCGATTATTTGACCCGACGTCCGATAGCAGTGCAGTGTAGTGCAGCGTCACTTGTCAAGAATAATAATTATGAGACAAGCATGGTCAAATGAGCAAGCACTCCACTATTATAGCAAATTTAGGACACACGCTATGGGCATGCATACACATCCGTATGCACTTGAAAGGAAAAGGATAGAGATCCAAATCCAAGGCGTATGATCGTTGCGTATTTTTTTTTGCAAGGGGAATTAATAGCTTTTGTATTATTTTTATTGATTGAATTGTTGCAGTGGGATATATTTTTGTAGTATTTCTTGTACTAATAGTTGACTTGTCGACTGTCACTGGGCTGTCTTTGTCATTGCATTCCCATTCTGGTGTACTCTGTGTAGGTATGTACATAGGTGCATATACAGAGTAAATATAGAAAGGATAAAAATTGAAATTGTCGGGGACAAGGGTCTGTCGACGGAATATGACACGGCATTATTGATTCTGACTAGTAAATTGTAATCCGACTCTCTTAATGATAAGACATGGATGATTGTGAAAAGAAGAAGAAGAAGAAGAGAAAAAAATTGAAATCGATTTTGCTGTATCATAAAATGCCTTAGGTCGAGAGAGACACCGATATTTAATTTCTCGTTATATATACTTCACAGCATGATTCCGATAAAAATTCATCTTAAGGTTCGTCCATATATCCTTCCCCATTGTAGTGACTCCATCCGCATCCTAGCCGCTACATCATCGTACAGCGTGTGTGTGTGTGTGGAGGCATTTATTTATTGTTGCAATCAATTTTAAACGACATGCCATATAGAGTTAATGATAAATATCATCTATCCCTCTGATTCTTTGACTTGCATCAACAGTTTAATAAATATACAATGGAGGCAACTAACTTTTTTATTTTTTTGCTTCGTTTACATTAAATGTTTTACGCTGCTGCTGTTATTTACTAGCCAGTTTACTTTTTTTTTTATATCCGCTCCCCGGCCGTTGTCATTTCAATTAGCCTACATTATCTGCAGTCCCGAAGGCAAATAAAATTACGCTCTTCAATTGTATTATGGATTGGATATGGCTGGGTCATACAGAATTCTATCTACGCTTCTTTTTGTTTTTGCGTGTGTGTGTGTTTCTGTGGTCGGACCTTAATGAAAAATTGAATTTGAGTTTAAAAGCTGTGCACACACTTTCATTTCATTAGTGGGGATGTAAAGTATTTCAGTGTAACAGTCGGCAGTCCCAGTCGTTCGTGTAATGGGCAAAACATGCTTTCCTATAGTAACATTGAAAAAATTGAAAAACTTTGAACCTTTGTACATGTTCAAAACCTATCCATACCAAATTACAGGATCTATTCTATAAAAAAAATGTGTATTAGATTGATTTTTTGAAAACTTTTAGGCATGAATGAGATAAGGCATCCTTGTAAAATTAAACCGGCCAACGTAATGACAAGTGAATAAGGCACAATAATTATAATTGACAGAAAAAACTCTGCAATGCAATGTTGAGAGGCGCGTGAAATTGTACAGATTTTATTTATTTTTTTTTTTACAAGTGATGGATAGTAAGTGCAACCTTAAATGACAGACTCACCATTTAAGCACATCGTGCTTATAAGTAATTACCTATATCAGCACATACTCAACAGATCATACACAGCATTACACCACCGTGTCTCTCAAGTCTACTTCAGACTCGGAATTTAAAGCGTGTTAAACCAGACCAGATAAAAGCCAAAACCAAAGATCAACTTTTGATTTTTTTCTTGTCCCACTCGCCTCCAAAAAGTCTGTAACTAATTCGAGTATACCAAGGATTTGTAGTAGATATTTACAATTACTATGTACTTTGTCCATAAGTAAATATGTTTCATGTAATTTATGGCTAAAAGAACACATCAATCCACTCAACGGCTTTACTGTATTACACTCAAAGAACAAAAATTCCCATTCGCCTTTTAAGTCCTGAAACTGATACACAATATCCCCTCAGCCTAATAAATACTACATGTGTCAATCGCTCTGGCGCAAAATTCACAGAAATGTTTTTACAACCTGTATTCTTGTACGACAGATAGATGCTACCATATATTTGCCTCAAAAATAAAATTTGCACAATTGATCCACCATTCCATGAAGTACATAGGTATTCCAACATTTCTAAAGCAGAGTCGGAAGAAATGGCAATAATTTACTTTCAAGTTCATTACACGATAAATTAAGCGTGTAATTTTGGCACAGGGAAAGGTATTTCCAATAAAACTAGCTGGAAGAGTTCAAAACAGGATACGGAATCTCAAAGTGACAGTCAAGGTTTAAGAATGCGAAAATGTAAGCATAAATAATAATTATTACGGCTCACAAAAAAAGGGGGATACATCACTAAGTTTTATGTCTAACAATAAGTTAAACGACGCACATATAACTCCTACACCGTCCTAAACTATAAACCCAGTCTCAACTTAGAAACCCAAGAGACATTGTTCTGGGAGCTAACCGAGCCAATTTTAGATTGCTTTTTCCCTCTAATACTGAAATGCATCATAAATGTTGACAAGTCACTAAGTTTACTCAAGTCAGCTGTAAACTATTCGATGAATCATTATGTATAAAAAACTGTCATCTCCCCAATACTTGACTGAATAGCAGGACATGAAATTATAACGACTCTCTGGCTCCCTATCCCTTTACTAGTATGTACTATGTAGGTACTTTGGCTCTACACCCCACTGAACTCATTTACCTACGTGTTTCTCCATATGTTATTATATATTGTGTTATAAAAGTGAAAAGGAAAAATGCAAAAGCGAGCCATAAAGTTTCGTTCGTTACTTGTACACAGAACAGTCCAATATCCCAATACATGATGGAAGCTTCCAAGTTAAAAGTGACACTAACTGGTGATGGTGATTGTGACTGTTAGTCTGTATCTGCAAACAAACGTGTGTGTGTGTGTGTGTGTGTGTATGTTTCCAATTCTTTTTATCTGCCTTGGTAATCTCAGACATGATAGCGTAGATTCCTTACATTACATTACATTACATGTAGGTAACGAGGTTCGAGGGTTTTTTGCACTTTGCGTGTACAGCGTATCAGTCAGGAGTGCACAACCAAACAATTTGCGGTCTCTGCGGTATTTTTAACCTGTAATTATAGCTTATATAGGCATAGTTATGTGACAATGAAGGGGAATTTATATTTTGTTTGGTAATTTATTTCATTCCAGGATCATTTCAGTTTCAGTTGACGATTGGGCTCCCAATTGTTCATATAAGCAAATTATTTTCGCTATTCTCGTATACCTAGTTTGTGTGTGCCATGCCATGAGAAAACGTTGGCTTTTTGGGTTTCTGTGAGGAAACAACCGCAGAGTTGAGTTCTCAGTTCAAAGTTTACAGTTCAAAGTCTTGAGTATTGATCAGGAACCAAAACTTAACGATCAATATAAAGCATTTCCTAGAATTATTGCATTTACACTTGTGGCTTTTATTTGGATTTGAATTGGATTCAAATCAACATTCACTTTTCTGTCCTTCCTACTTTACATCCATTAGTATGATGTTACAGATACGATTCCCTCGTAATTATTTCATAGTACGTTTTCTTTGTGAAGATTTTGTATTCATTTGCCCAATAAATTGTTGCTAGGAGTAATTAGATCTAGCTTAAGTGAACGGAATGGGTTGCAAAGGCGAAATATTTCATACTAGTTTTTACTGCTGCCAGCAAAATTTTAACCTATTCGGAACTGGGAAACCATGGAAAGAATGCTGAACAAAAGTGTTTAATTCCATAAATAACACTTTTTCAAAACAGTCTAACTAGTGAATAACACTTTTTCAAAACAGTCAAAACTAGTGAATAACACTTTTTCAAAATGTTCAAAACTAGTGAATAACACTTTTTCAAAACGGTCAAAACTAGTGAATAACACTTTTTAAAAACAGTCAAAACTATTAAATAACGCTTTTTCAAAACAGTCAAAATAGTGAATAACACTTTTTCAGAACAGTCAAAACTATTAAATGACGCTTTTTCAAAACAGTCAAAACTAGTGAATAACACTTTTTCAGAACAGTCAAAACTAGTGAATAACTCTTTTTCAAAACAGTCAAAACTAGTGAATAACACTTTTTCAGAACAGTCAAAACTAGTGAATAACTCTTTTTCAAAACAGTCAAAACTAGTGAATAACACTTTTTCAGAACAGTCAAAACTATTAAATGACGCTTTTTCAAAACAGTCAAAACTAGTGAATAACACTTTTTCAAAACAGTCAAAACTAGTAAATAACACTTTTAAAAGGTCAAAAAACTAGATATGTATTACCGTTTTAAAAATGGTTGAAACTAGAAATCAGGATTTTCAAAAACATTTAAAACTAAGTATATTACCGTTTCGAAAAGGTTAAAATAATATTGCCCATTATCTATGTTTTTAAATACGTAACTACTTACATATGAATATTTTATTGCTGGAGTAGTTGTGTAATTCTTTCCTAATTTTGCGTCATTACAGATATGCGGATTTAATTACCTGTCCAACTGAGACACAGTGAGGGAGGGAGTGAGGGGCAAAGAACAAATGCTACTATCAAGGCCGTATTTCCCCGAATTCTACAAAGAAAATGAACTTTACAAAAGGACCCATAGCCAGGAGTTTTAACGGCGGACTGATAGACTCAGACAATGTGGAGGACGTTGGAAATATCCGAAGCTATCCACGTGCTGCAACAATCACAGCAGCTGCCTGTGCCATTATTTTTATTGTGATTGGAGTCATAGGTACGTAATTACCATAATTTATCAAGGCACCCATCGCAGCGGATGTTGGGAATTGTGTGCATTTGGCATTTACTTACATGCACACAATCTAATTGCAAAACTAAAAAGACCAGAAGCGTTTACACAATTATGTCCCTTCATGTATGTTATGCTTATGAATTTTGTTGAAAGGACTAGAATGTATTTAGTGTAATAACAGGAGATTAATTTTGGTTTTGAATCACGTACAGGAAATTTAATCACCATATTGGCATTGTGCAAGAGCCGGAAATTACGACTCCACGCGACCACATGGTTCGTTCTCAGTCTCTGCGTCTCAGATTTGGTATTTTGTGTCGTCAATCTTCCGCTCACAGCATCCAGGTACATACATGAAGCGTGGACACATGGAGATACCTTGTGTCGTCTCTTTCCATTCTTCTTTTATGGGAATGTTGCTACGTCCCTCATGAGTATGGTAGCTATCACAATTAACAGGTAACATTTTAATAATCGTATGTCTTCTACACACTTTGTCTCACAAACTCACAAATCCTTTGAAGTGTATCTATATAGGCACCTATAGCAAGCAGAAGAAGGACCGGTGGCATAGTCTTTTGTTGCTATAGTGTTCAAATCTCGACAATACAAGCTCTGATTCTGAGCCAATGCAATTCAGGCAGATGCTTGCTGAAGTGATCTCGGAAGAAGCTTGTTTACTAGAAAACTAATATCATGTGAATTGATTTCTATCGTAGATACGTCCTCATTTCTCACTATACTTTGTACGACAAGCTGTATCGGAACCGAAACATTGTTCTCATGATTGCATTCGTCTGGCTATTCAGCTTTTCCATGATGATCTTGCCTCTCCTTGGGATTTGGGGAACGTTAGGACTGGATGAAAATAGTTTCTCCTGCACGATTTTGCGAAAGGATGGGAAGTCTCCCAAAAAATTTCTATTTATCTTTGGTATCCTTATCCCTTGTATTGTAATCATTTTTTGCTATTCCTGTATTTTCTTTCGGGTTCGCAAAAGTCGACTGAATTTGATGGCTCACCGGTGAGTAGAATGCATTCCATTCTATATTAAATGTTAAGTACGTGTCTACAACATGTGCATGCTTGAGCAATCGATTAATTAATGATTAAATTTATTTTCTGAAAATACTGCAGAAATGACGGACTCGGAGAAGGAAATGCCAAGTCAAATTATTTGACCGTTTCACAGAAACGCTTACGTCGAGATGACTTACAACTCACAAAAATGATGCTATTGATCTTTTGTTGTTTCATCATTTGCTTTCTCCCTCTAATGATCTTTAATGTTTTGGATCACGAGGTAATACATTATTTGATTATTTGTATAAAAAATCGTACTAGATCTAAAAATTCTTCTGAGCCTTCTAAGATGCGACTAATTTAGGAAACTAATGAGGTTTTTTGTACGAATTTCCAGGCTGTGTCCCCAACAATTCATGTTTGTGGATCCATCCTGGCTTGGAGCTCATCCTGTATTAATCTCTTCATTTACGTATTGACGAATCGGCAGTACAGAAAAGCCTACGCCGAGTTACTCTGTAAACGGAGTTTGGCGGAGCGGATGAGTCACACCGCATCACGATCGGGTTCGGGCAAAACATTCCTCACAGAAATGATTCAATTCAACGTAGCTACTGACAAAATCAAAATTAATAATAAAACCAATGAAATCACTCATAATGAATTACAATACAATTAGGCACTTGAGCTGTTTCTCTCCACCAAAAAACCAAGTCCGAACGACACACAGTATGCATGCTGACCCAAATCCATACCGTGTACCGAGAGAGTGCATACTACATATGTAAAAAAAAAACAAAACGTGACTGCTAAAAATTCCTCGTTCCCTCCACCAAAATTCTCGAGGTGACGCCATTGCCATTTCCCCCCATCCAAGGTTTCACCAAAATCTTCTTTTTTTTCTTTATTGAATCCTTATTTTACATTATTATTATTCATATATACTATTTTTATTCAACGTATTTAATTATTTTTGTTTTTCCTTTATTTTGTATAACATTTTTTTATAAGAATAAAGTACTATGTACACCGTGTACTCGTACATTATATACCTACTTCATTTGCTTTTAGTACCTCTTTGTTCGTACACAACAACTATAATGTCATAAAATAATGAAAGCCAAAACTATAGAAATATCATCAGTATAGACAAAACTATCCCTTTTTCTTTAGAAAATTAACCACAGACACAAATAAACGAGCAGATTGCAGGATTTTTTAACATTGAGATTTGAACTTCAGAATCCAAGTCAAGCAACTGGCCTTTTTCATAATAATTACAATCTAATAGTTCAACTTACCTTCACTGTCCCTATTCCCAATTTTTGTATACAATTTCAACTTTTTTACTACTTATTTCTGAGACTTGGTTGGCTAGAAGGCGGGGGAAACTGACCTAATCCGGTGGCTGAGTATCAAAAATTGTACAATAATGATTACACAGTCTAAAGTGAATGTATATTGCATGCTTAATACCTTAACGGGCAGTCTCACCAAAGTACTTTTGTTCTCTGTACTTACCTACGAACTTACGACAAATTAAAATACTAGGTATATAGACTTGCTGTATATACAATTACGACTAATTATTTTATTAATTTATTAATTTATAGCTAACAATAATTTATTTTGTTTTAATAACGATTCTACACATTTTACTACAATATTATATGTTATTTGTTGTGCGATTTGTGAATACCGTAGTTCTTGCAAATTAAATATGTAAGTTGGGTGATTCGAAGGATGGTATTATCAGCCATCTGTTGTAGGCCAATGAGGACAACTTGTTGAATATTTTGTATGTACTTTCTAGACTTGCTATTGCTAACAACTTGAGTACTGAAAAATGAAACTTGTAAACGCAAAAGTGACAATGTTGAATGTATCATTATTGTTTGTTGTATTCTATTGTTGTAAGGTGGATTTAAATATTTTATTTTATTACATTTTTAAAACAGCTACGTTGTTGGTACTTAAGTATTTGCATTCATACAATACATGGACCTGTCAACAGTCTGCATTCCAGACACGATTTTTGACTTACAAATCCTAACTTACGAGGGAACTAGGTCAGTCGTTCACGCCCGATTCGCTCAAAATATTTTTTTTCGAAAAGAGCATTTAAAAAAACCT
>JAQFZC010005597.1:0-13859 GCA_034695205.1 Dicyrtoma fusca
TATTACTTGTAGTTAAATACAATTTACTAATACATAGAGATCAAGTCATGTGACTTGATCTCTACTAACACACACACTTACACATTCACTCTGAGCTTTGGTGCTCCTGTTTTTTGCCAGAGATGATTAGAGTCGATTTGGCCACCATCGCGAACTGACTAATAAACTCTTTCCATTTCTTCTCACTTGCCAAGCCTGATCAACTACGTCCATCTCATTCCAGCATACCACTGCTGAAGTGCTAGGAAATAATCCTAACAACTAAGTAGCCTCAATTTTCCCCATGTTAAGGGATAGGCAACTGGTTGACTAGGCTAGACTAGCGGATGCTTCAAAAATAAATGACTAGACTAGACTAGACTAGCAGAAATTTTGGCCAGCCTTGAAGCAGTGCACATCCTTTCTTGAGCTTTTCATGTTGTTGTGTTTGACCGTCGACCGTGACATTGGAAGTCACTTTTAACTTAATTTTATGTAAAACATCATATTTGAAAGGTAAGGTTTCCTTTTAGTGTGTACTGTGCAACTTTAGTTTTCCTAATATTTAACTTAGGTAGGTAGGTACGAGTTTCAAAACTACTTACGTTGAATTACCAACAAAAGCGTTCCACTCATCAGCCATAGGTCAATAAAAACCATTTATTGACTAAAAACAACTTTTCATTTCAAAGTTGGAAGTTCTGGTTGAGCGTAGGGAACTCAGCTTCTAGCAGTGATTCCCTATCACCTACTCTTGCGTTAAGACCTGAACTTTCCACGACCTGAATATTTTTGAGATTTGTACTAAGAATGGTGAAGCGATGCTGTGTTTGGTTAGTGACAGCTGAATATTAACATTAGTTCATCCCCATCGGGGTTATGAGGGACCGGAACTCAAGGTCAAAGTGCATTATGACCGCTGTTCTACCACCTGACAATTATGTAGTATATAGCGGTCGGCATGAACTTTTTTTAAGAAGTAGTCATTTCAAAAATATTAGGTAGTTTTCAAGTAGGTACCTACCTATTCTAAAAAAAATTTCAAAAAGACGGACGCAAAAATTTTAAACTCACCAATTTTGTTCTCCAAATCAGTTTTAAAAGATGTTAGTAGGTGTTAAACAAGATTCTAAAAGTCCAAGTACATTTCATATATCGTTGCATAGCAAAATTTGATCGTTCACATTAAAGAAGAACTTTGCTCACATTTAGGCAACTAAAATAGCGTGCAAAATATTACTGTTCACCATTAGGCAATGAATCGTTCACATTTAGGAATCAAAATTTGCACGTGAAACATATTGTTCACCTTTTGGCAGGCCAGTGTTAACATATAGGCTTTGCTAAACAACAATTATGATTTTCCGCGTTTGCAGGTCTGTAGCTTTTATTATACTACTATTCCTATTCTAATTATATATTGCCCTACAAAAATAAAGCCCGGCGTTTCAGAAACTGTAATTGATTTAGTTGAACTCAAACAATTGTAGAAATCATGATTTTTTGAAGCACACCGTTTTGAAAAGTGTTTACATATAGGCAGTTCTCCCTACAAGCTTAATATTCAAAGTCCTCACTGTTTTACTAAATATGTATTTTGTAGTTTTTTCTTTGAAGAAATGCTATTTTCCGTAAAACTGAATTCTAACATTATACCAAACACCACCCTTGATTTCACATTTTGTATTTTATTATTCGCCATTTGCATTTGTCTGAATAGTAAAGCTATTCGAAAAATGGATTTTGTATTATTCCAAGCTTCTAAATCGAACCACCATCCATCACATTCATTTTCTCAGATGGCTTCGAAAGTATTCAGGGCATTTTCGATGTAACTTCCAAGCTGTTCAAATGATTGTTGTGAGCAATACGTTGATTGATTTGCAGTCACTACGATACTTTGCTTCCCGCCATCACCAAACATCATTATTGCAGCCCCTGATTAAACAAACATGTATTCATAAAAATATACATCAAAATATACTAATTGTGTAAACGAAAAAACTTTGGTGTCGTAAATTATATCTTAGCACGTATATTTCGAAAATATGTTCCACCTGCGTTACTGAAGGAACCCATACCCACATAAAGGCTAGTAACAGGGCAGCCCTCAATGTGTGTCACTTCCATGGATACGGGAAAATTTGACATTGAAAATCCCGGTGGCCTCATGCTTTTCTCCATAAAATAAACAAGTGGAGTGGGGGACATTTCCACGAGATGCTTTATCCGACTAAAAACAGGTGACACCACGGATCGTCTTTCCTTTATTAATTGGTCTTCAACAGCCTTAAGGCGGGATAAAATTGTCATTTCACTCATTGGAAATGTTGCCACCGTATGATTCCTGCAAGAAGCAAAAAAGTATTCTACTTACCTGAATCAAAAATATGGATTATGGATACATGTTTTAAAAGTAAACTAACCAGTGGTTGACAAGACCTTTAGGATGATTTGGTTTGGGCCTTACGTAAAAAAGTCCAATTTTATCTGGTATAGCCTGCCCGGCCTCTGCCATTGCTACACGAACCCCCTCACAAAAGCAAGTAATGAGGACGGCCAAGTAACTAACATTAAACTTGTTTTTAATGTGGCGAACTCGGGACACGTCAATAGAGCTCGTGAAGCTCGCAAAATATCCCTCACTAGGATTCTTCCTAGTCTCAAAAAAGCTAGGAAAAACCCATGTATTTGTCCAAGAGTAGCTTGCAATGACATAATCACCAAATTCAAAGAGAGCACCGGGAAACCTCACAAGTTTTTCCCAAAAGGGCTGGTCAACAAAATTGGCTTTTGGAATGTCAAGTGGCTTCACTCTCAGGGGAAGGTCATGCTGTAGTACGGTAAGGAGACTGAAGCCATCCGCCAAAGCGTGGTGGATTCTAAACATTACCACCATTTTGTCCGAATATTCTTCCTCAATGTAGTTATACAGCAAAATTATTTCCCATGGGCTTTGATTTCTTGCATAGGGCTGGGGCAACAAGTCACTCATTAATTTAGGCAAGTCTTCTTTTGTACAACGTTTGCTAGCCCCATTAGAGGGGTGGGACTTGATGTGATTGTTCAGATTAAACTCAGGGTCCCACTTCCAAAAATTGTACCCCATGAAGCCGACCCAGTACTGACGAAACTTTTTGTAGACAAGCTCCGAATCTTTAATTTGATCAATAATACGCTCTTGAAATATTGCTTTGAATGTTTCCATGGGAATCACTCCGTCCAGCACAATAAAATAACTTAGAGTTGCCGTTGGCTTAGTGTAAATTTCATCCGTGGAAAACATAACACATGAAGTATCCACAAAACTGATTAAATCTGGGCGAAATGTTGTCGATAGAATGTGAACTAGTAATTTGTAAGGGAGTGTAACAACTAATGAAATTAGTAACCAAATGCAGATTAATAATGTGAGGAAGCCCGTAAAGACAATTAAAAGCGCCCGACCGAGCGACTTAAAATAATTAGCCATTGTTAAGATGACGGAAAATAATGGAACCGTATGGCAGTGCAGTGGTAGCAACTGTATACATTAGAATGGCAACTAATTTCCAAGTTTAAAGAAAAAATAAAACAAGTTTTACAAGTGTGAGCAATATTAAATATCGTCGGTTGAAGTTACTCTGGTTACGTCGAAGTAACACCAAAAGCAAAATTTGATTTAAGTACATGTTATTTGAATGTAATTAACCCATTTTACCTCTTATACGACGAATCCATAGGTCAGTTGATAAGAAGTGCAGTAAAAACTATGCATTGAAGCCTTGACGGCGTTTAAAAAACTTGGGAAACTACCGTAGGAACTACTATCATGTGCATAAGTATTTCGTATATTATATATGTTCGTATCAAGTTATCCAATTAGCACAATTCTATGAAGCAACCATTCATTACGACACCAATAATGATGTTTAACTAATTGCAAATTGCAAAGAGATTTCAAAATTGGCGGTATGTCGAGTTCAAGAAGCTGTAGCTCCTTAAAAGATGACTTTGCGGCGTCTGTAATTTTGACATTGAACTTTTAAACTATATTACATAACATAAGTTTATAAAAAGTAAAGCTAAGCGAAGACAATTCCAAACAAGTTTTCAGGCCCTACACTTGGATGAGCTTATAACTATGTACGTTATCCGTCTTTAATATTGTAAAACAGTTTTTTCGAGGAACACTTTGAGGATTAAAGAAATTGCAATTCAGTCAATTACTACTGGCAATAAAATTTTTTAATTCAGAATTTTTTTGTGTACCCGGTAAAAAAGTACATACATACGCTGTGATAGTGCTACCCGCTGGAGCTAATGGATTTTTGAAATAATGGGTGTCGTGGATATGGGAGAAATTTTTGTGTACTACAGAATAAAATACATATTCTTGTACCTGTGTATATAATTTCTTCCAAGCTTTAATTTGCGTCTAAATCTTATCATGTAATACACCATTTTAACGACAATTTGGAGAATATTATAGGACTGGAGTATGTTGTAACATGAATTAAATGTTATAATATTATGTGTAATATGGAGATGTTTGTAAGACCTTGATTTCACTTGCGACTTTAACCATGGTTAACTCTAACTATTGTTAGTTTATCCATGATTAGTGTGTGAAATCCGCACTAACTATCGTTTTTACCCATGGTTAGTGCGGATTTCACACGCTAATCATGGATAAACTAACTATAGTTAAAGTTAACCATGGTTAAACCTGCAAGTGAAATCAAGGTCTAACACAATAATTGAACGGAGCCTTGGAGGTGGACGTGAGGTTATGTGCTGATTAGGCGTAAATGTGATCAGGAGGTGACGGAAGTATGCAAGTAATCAGGTTAAGTATAGTTAAGGTTAAGGTACTTATGGAGAGCGAGATACGATGTACTGCATGTTCAGAATGAGCTAATGGCGTGATTGAGTTCAAAGGGATGTAGTAACTAGAAATAAATTGAACAGTCAGAGATTTGGACTTAACAAAAAATCACTATTGGCAAGACAGTGGAACTGGCAGGAAGTCTCTAGTCTACAATCATACACTTTATTTCTCCGCCGTTCATTAGCTATTGTATAATCGGGACCAAGCTAAAGAGCTCCTTCGGCAGAGTTAGAATCTCTGCAGTCGATAGTGAAGTTATTTCACTACAGAGTCATTTGTGGCAAACCATGTAGAAACCATGTTGATGACGCTAAAATAAAAAAATTCGTAATGAAATTTAATTCAATATTTCGCAAATCAAAACTTCTTTTTTGTTTATTCGGCATTTTTCACAATATTTTTAAAAACATACGTCGAATACCAAAACTAACTTCATATTTTTAATATATTTGTAATTTTCCTTGACATGGTACTTTGCACGATGAATGTTGGACAAACATAAATATGTGTGTAGTTAGGTGCCTATAATTTAGGTTTATAATAAGTTATATATAATGGCCGTTATATATAATATATAGTTATATATAAGTATACCCCAGATATTTTAATAAAATAAAAATACAGGACGTACAAAAACGTTTAAAGCAGGGTAAAAGTATTGGTCTAATAGCATTCAAAAGTTAAGTACAGGAACAATTATGAATACATTTCTGTCCATAGACCAGTAATTTCGCTAGTCACTGTGATTCCATTCCGTATATTTCCCAGCAATTTGAATTAAAGCTTAGAGAGACTATATTTAGTTCCAGTTTGGGAAGTCAGTAGCATATGATTTTGAAGGTTAACGAATATAATTCTACTCTTATTCTCACGGCAAGTAGCTCACTATTTCTTTGCTTACATTAAATTACCCGTGGTGATGTTTTTTGATTGTGCTCGAAAACCGATTATTCGATTATTTAATATTCTCCCCAGTCGTCTACTCTGTAAGGTAACAATAAGAGTATTACAACGTGATTCGTTTAACTTTCAAAGTTTAAAGTACAAAGTACCTAAATATAATGTTAATCATATTGATAGAAAACGTATAAGACCTTGGCAAAATAGCAGTTATTTTTCGTAAAGTTTCCTCGCTTCGCCCCCACATTTTTGAAATACTTGAAGAACAGAGCTGCCGTTTTCAGTAGAAAAACTTCAATTTTTCCGGATGTTTGTTTGTTTCAAAATTTTAATTTTGTGCTAAAAAAATTGGCAGACGTTGTCGTTTGCTCATCTGCATCCGAAACTAGTTTTGTGGATCTGTAATTGCTATCATAATAGGTTCTTGTACTCAAGAAGTATTTAAAGCTAATTAATGTACCAAATTATAATTGTTCACAAGATGTAAAACTAGAAATGAGCATTTTCAAAAAGGTGTAAAAGTAGAAACGAACACTTTCAAAAAGGTGTAAAACTAGAAATTACCACTTCCAAAAAGGTCAAAACTAGAAATTAACACTTTCAAAAAGGTCAAAACTATAAACCAACACTTTCGAAAAGGTCAAAACTATAAACCAACATTTTTGAAAAGGTCAAAACTATAAACCAACACTTTCGAAAAGGTGCAAAACTAAAAAGTAACACATTCTAAAAGGTGTAAAACTAGAAATTAACACTTTTAATAAGGTCAAAACTAGAAGTTAACAATTTTCAAAAGGTGTAAAACTAAAAATTAACACTTTCGAAAAGGTCAAAACTAGAAACCAACACTTTAGAAAAGGTCAAAACTATAAACCAACACTTTCGAAAAGGTCAAAACTATAAACCAACACTTTCGAAAAGGTCAAAACTATAAACCAACACTTTTAAAAAGGTCAAAACTAGAAATTAACAATTTCAAAAACGTATAAAACTAGATTTATGACTGTTTCGGAGAGGTTAAAAGAGGTCAATAGTAATTAGTGTTTTTCTTTTCTTTCAAGGTGAAGCTGACGGCTATTGGCTCGAGGACTGGCACGATCATCGGGAAAACCTAAGCCTCGTTTACACGGATGACCACGTGTCCGTCCACTTTGACCCAGAAATGGACTTTAACCTAACATGGCCCTTTGAGCCCTTGTCAGCAGCTTGGAAATACGCTACTCAAGTCTATGGACGTTTTGGCAGGGATTCCCGTCTTCACGTCATTTTTCACTCTGGAAAGCACAATGGCTGTCACATGAACTCCTACCTTCACAACCGACACGGTCACCGAAATGTTATTGACTGTGGGATAGTGGACAGCCTTGGCCACGGTTGGGCCACCAATAGCACCGAAAACATGGTCCGTTTGTTGACTTCCATTGGCCACGTGATCCGGTTTGGGGCCCATGGGGTGTGGCAGGATGCGGATTTGGAGATTTGCGGGGAATTAATGCGTGAAATACTGTCCTACGACGTTTACATTAACACCAGGGGCACTCATCGTCAGTGGAACTTAATCCGTGGAAAATAAAGAAGATGAATGAAACCGTGAATGGAAGGAACTGCTTTAAAGACTGGTGGCTGCCTATTTATGAGAATTTTGGAGGGGCGGCTGCTTTAAATGAATTTTACCTCCTAACGTCCTTGCACGGAACGAAGAAGGAGGAGGGGCGTGGCTTCAAGCATTTTAACATGGCTGAGTTTATTCTATTTTGGAGCGCCGCTACTGGGGCTAATCTCGTGCAGCTGGCAAAAACTGCTTTCAACTGGACCAATGAGGTGGAAAACTTGCAAGGCTAAAATACCCATTTTTAGGTAAGTACTGAAATTTTAGTTGCCATAGGGAAAAAACAGCAGCTGCTATGAATTTTAAAAATTTGTTGACATGGATCTGTATAATTGCAGTTTAACCTATTGGGAAGTGGAAAACTATGGAAAGAAAAAACAAGGGCTGCGCCCTTGTTTTTTTTCTTTTAACTGGCCTCTTACAGACCGTAGGCCTACGGGTAATTTTGTTGTACATTCGAGTAAGTACCGCCCACATCCCATAAGGAATATACGTGTATACATACTAAAACTACAAATTCGCGATTTTGACCATGAAGATGCCCAGATACTTGCTATCACCTTTTGGTTTTTGGATTCTGCTCATTAAGGGCTTTCAAATGGTGTGTCACATGTGTGTGTGACCCTATTTTTAATTTTTTTGCAAAAAAATCACAAAAACCCGATTTTGACCCCCAGGATGCCTAGATACTTGCCGCGGACTCTTCGTAATTGTTCAAAATGCATTGCCCTTGTCTAACTCTTAAGTGTGCCCTTTTCGAGAATAAGCACGTAGAAGTTTTGGCTTATTCGAGGCTCTGATAACGAATGAATGTTGTATAATGTTACATACATATGTAGTATTTTTGGTTTACAATTTGCTAAATAAAATTATTAAAGGAAGCTGAATTAATGGATGAGACACAAACTTAAAGGTATACCCCTTCTTTATAATACTGTCGAACAGATAAATACATAAATACACTTATCACCAAGGTTGGACAAAAACAAAAGTAAACCACTACTTACGTATATACGTTACATAGGTACGTTAGAAATAAATGATATATAATGCTAATGACTAAGTTTATACTTGCTATTTTGAGAACATAAAAATATAGGGTATACAAAACTTCGTAAAGTAGGTTAAAGTAAACATAATGGTCACATAGTATTTAAAAGCTAAGTAACAGTGTCATTATACACAAACAACTGTATGTACGCCAGCTTTTTTGTAAGCTCCTTTAATTAAAAATTGAAATAAAGTACCTACGTTTCCTGGCAATTTGAATTAGGCTTCGAGGCTATACTTCAAAGTTACTCCAGTTCGGAACCTTATCGTAAAAAGAATTTTTAGGATATAATTCCAGACTTTCCAGTTTAGTATTACTCGTCCAACCATAAGTGTTATGTCTAGGTGAAGAATAATCGGTCCTGCGGAGAAATTTCAAAATTCATATAATTGATTTTCCAGTAGGCGCCGAAAAATCCATTACAGATACGCAACTTAATAAAACACAATGTTAACTTTTTATTTTGTTTTCATTGGCCAATGAGAACGAATAAAACTAAAAATATCGATTTATATAGCTATTCTCAATCATTGAACGTAACAATCGAACAAAATCTTGGTATCGCAATCCCAATACTAGGCGGATACGAATCTTAGCCAGCAATATATTTATTGTATAAACTTTTAAAATCCTTATAGAAATAAATTTTTAAAATATTAGTTTATGGAAGTTCTTAGGTAACTAAGACGGAGTTCGTCTTGCGTATCTCACTTTACAAAAAACATCCGTAGTGTTGTGGGCATTGAATGTAGATACTTTTATAACCAAATTCACTGAAAAGTATTGGAAACAAAATGTTGTTGACTGAAAAAGAACTACGCTATGATTTAGCATTTTATGCCTTTCTCTCAAAAGTTGGCATACTACCATTTACGGTTTCAAGAATCTGCGATGTAAAATCAAAAACTGTGAAAGTCAAAATAAACGTGCAAAGATCAAGGTGCATGTTGTGCCTGAACGCAGCCTGGAAACTTCTTCGTTGCTTCCAATTTACTTGTATATTTATGAGCCTTGTAAGGCTCAACGTGTATCCCACGGATGACAATAAGCTCTATTACCTGCCTATTCTTTATTGATACGTGGAGCTTACTAATTGTAAATCTTCTGGATGTTCTAATTTCACGCAACTGTTTAGATCTGCATGCGAACACCGTCCAGGAAATGTTTCAAGAAAACACTGTTTTGGTTACGCGTTTGAAAACTAAGTCAGGTGAGACGGCATAAATGGTATTTTGTAGTAAGGAATTAGGTACACCTTGGTTTGGTAGTGTACGATAGTTTAGTAATGCGGGAGGCTAAAAGCTGCGCCGAAGTACAGACGTACTTTTTTGAACCTCAAACCGCATGCTGTGTTTTTTCAAAATTTGGATAGTTTTTTGAAACTAATTGTATCAGAAAAATAGTGGAAAAGGAAGCTAAAGAGGTGGTCCATCCCTACATACCAGTGAGAACCAAAAATAATTGTACGTTGTCGACTAAAGACAGTTTAAAAGTTTGTGGTATCAGAGGGGCACCGTATACCAGGAAGATACATACTAAGAAAATCAATACCAAAATATATGCACTCCAGACTGCGATATTGCGTTCAAAGTAAGTTCTAAAATTTCACAAAGTATACAGTAGGCCGGGGATATTACAAGGCAATTCATGCTAAATTGGATTTCAAAGATACTGGCACACATACTTTATTGTGAAACAGAATGACAGAGGAAGATAGCAAAAGGGGGGGAGGACGGAGACGAACTGACTCAGACCAAATCCAAACCCTCCTCGACAAATTCAAGGGCGTCGAGGAAGCTGTCAAATCTTTCGATGAGAAGCTGAAATTAGCAGTGGGTCCCATGAATAAGAAACTTGAAGAGCAAGACCGAAAAATAAAGCGGGTCGAAACCCGTCTGAAGGCATTGGACAAGGGCTTTGGTTCGGACAAGTCATTTATAATAGTATATGGGGCGGGTGAGGAGTCGGATCCTCTGGAGGAAGCTGGGAAAGTAGTACAAGGACACATGGGGATATCTAGTTTCATCATTATGTCAGCCCGAAGACTGAAAAATAAAGATGGAAAAAACTCGCCACTCCTAGTGCAACTTCCCAACCAAGCTGATGCCTTAGAAGTTTTGAAAAATGGAAAGAAATTGGCGGATACGGGTTACAGTGTTTTTGAAAACTTGAGCAAAGACGAGAGAGCAAAGAAGAAAGAGCTGCTGAAGGAAGTCAAAAAACTAAGGGAGCTAGGGAAGAAAGTGCAGGTCAAAGGTTGCGACAAGTGTCTGGTGGATGGCAAGCTGCACTCTTTGGTGGGGAAGAAGCTGGAACCATCAGATAAATGAAATGAATACCCACAACACAAATCAAAAATAAATTACTCAAATAGGTTAAGTCAAAATTGTAAGATTAAAGCAAATACGGTAAATTCGATATATTCTAATCTAAAATTTGTATTCTGGAATGTTCATGGAATTTCAAATTACTATATTCTAAATGCGGCTGATAAAAATACCTTATTAAATTGTGAGATTATAGGTCTTAGCGAAACGTGGGCTTGTGAGGATGTTCGACTCGAACTTCTCTTCCCGAATCACTGCGGCTTTCAAGTCAGAGCGACAAGGGAAGCTACTTATGGAAGAGGAAGAGGTGGTATATTACTTGTCATAAATAAAAATAGTTTCCAAAATATCCAAGTGCTGTTTAAAAATGAGTATATCATTATAATTAGAGCGTATCATGTGTCGAGTAGGTTCAATTTCCTAATTGCATTTTGTTATCTGAGCCCTTACCAGGAGATATTTATGGATCAAGCAGAAAGAATGGAAGGCTTAATGGCAGAGTTTAGTACTAAATTCTCTGAGGATATGATTATATTGGGGGGAGATTGTAATGCTAGGGTAGGTAATGACGGCTTTGTTGAAGAGAGTGCTATTAAGTCATCTAAATTACACCAATTTCGAAGTTCAAGTGACACGGAAGCCAACAAGAAAGGGGAAACTCTGAACTTTGTAGCAGACAACTTAGGTCTAGTGTTGCTCAATGGGAGAACGGATGGGGATATTCCAGGAAGAAGCACCTTCCTGAGAGTCGCAGAAACCGGAGTGGGTCAAAAGGTCAAAGGGGATTTTTCAGTTAGTAAAAGTGTAATTGATCTTATGTACGTAAGTCAAAACCTCATTGCTAATGTAAATTCCTTTATTGTTTTGAACTTCATTGAATCAGACCACAACCCTATCCAAGTCGAAATCCAAGTCCCAAAAACAGAGGTTAGTCCACAAGCTAGACAGAAAGTACTCCGCAAACTGAAAATAAACATAGAAAGGACCCACGATTTCCAAGAGTACCTATATAACTTGGGTGAGATACCTACTAATCCAAATTGCTCACTGTCGGAGAACTATCAACATTTCAAACATTCAATTGTGGAGGCGGCCAAGAAAAACAAAATGACAACATGCAGATTACCCAAAAGAGGAAGGCAAGACAAACCTTGGTTTGACACTGAATGTAAGGAAGAGCTTTACGAAGTGAAGAAGTTAAGAAAAAAGTTAGCAGCTGGAAGTCCCGAACTGCGGTTGGGCTTAAAATACTCAAAAGTAAAGAAAAAGTACAAACAGCTATTGAAATCCAAGCGACGTAACTACGAAAAGGAGGTTCGCAACAAAATGGCAAATATAAAATCGGCAGCGGAATTCTGGAAAACAGTCAAGACATTCAAGCGTAAGGACGAGGGTGGAGTAAATTTAAAGAAGGAGACATGGGAAGACTTTTACGACAGGTTACCACCTCCACCTGAGACATCAAATTATGGCACCGCAAAAGTAAGCAAGATAAATGAACCAGAACTCGACAAGCCTTTCAGCGAAGAGGAACTGAATGCGGCAATTAAGCAGCTGAAGGCAAATAAAAGCCCCGGTCTAGACGGAATCGGAAATGAATTCCTTAAACTACTACCAAACAATTGGAAGTCGTACCTCTTAAATATGTATAACAAAGTTTTGATTGAACAGGATGTGCCCCAAGAATGGGGGGAAATCGAAGTGGTGATGCTGTTCAAGAAAGGAGACAACACAAAGCCCGAAAACTACAGAGGCATCTCATTGGTCAACAATACGGTGAAGTTATTTACCCACATGTTACAAGTAAGACTGCAGAAGTTTGCCGAGGAAAGGAACTTGCTTCCAGAAAGTCAAGCCGGATTCCGAAAACAGCGAGGATGTACGGAGCAAATATTCTCGTTATATGCCATTGTAGCTAACCATCTAATGCCTGCTTACAAAATCAAAGGAAGAAAAATATACTCTGTCTTCGTGGATTTTAAGAGGGCCTTCGACTCAATTAATCATGACAAGCTCTGGAAAAAACTAAAATCCATAGGAATAAGTACCCAACTCATAAGAATACTGCAAAAACTGTACCAAAGTGCAAATATGAGAATTAGAACTGACGAGGGGCCTACAAAACCCTATAATGTGCAAGAAGGGGTTCTCCAAGGGGAAATCTTATCTCCATTGCTGTTCTCGCTTTACATTGCAGACTTTGATAATTACCTTAACGAAGGGGACGCGCAAGTAGTCAGTATAAATGAAAAAGTCGGAATTCACTCTTTAATGTTTGCTGACGATATGTTTTTGGTTGCCACCTCACCAGGATCGCTAAGGAAAAAACTCCAGCTTCTAGAAGAATACTGCAACTTAAATCTGCTAACAGTTAATATTCAGAAAACCAAAGTGATGATATTTTCGAAAGGCGGTCAAACACCAACTAACATTGGGTTCAAGTACGGCGGTAAAGACTTGGAAATAGTGTCACTTTTTTCGTACCTGGGAATTCCCTTTACACCCACTCTTCTTTTCAACAAAGCCTGTCAAAGTGCCATTAGTAAAGCTTCGTCTGCGGGGGGAGTAGTTTGGGGAACATTAGTTGGTAGTAAATGTGACTCATGGGAAAGTAGGATAAAACTTTTTGAAGCTACGGTTATTCCATCTCTGTTATATAGTTCAGCAGTTTGGGGGCTAAAATTCATGGATAATGTTGAAACTGTGCACACTAAATTCCTGAAAAGATTACTAGCACTCCCTAAGGCTACGGCGAACTATGCGATACGCCTGGAGACTGGAAGACATAAAATTAGTTTCATAATTTTTAAAGCCGCAGTTAAGTTTTGGTATAAGCTTCTATGTATGGAGGAAGGTAGGATAGCGAAGTTAGCTTATAATAAGTTGATAGTGATCGACAGCTATGACAGCAACGTACGGAAACTCAACTGGGTAACCCAATTAAAAGACCAGTTGTACAGTGTTGGATTCAAGGAGATTTGGGATGCTCAGTGCCCGACGCTACTAAAAGACAATATGGGAAAAATACTCAGTGAATTTAAAATGAAACTGTTAAGTGAAGACATCCAACAAATGAACGTATCTACAAACCGCCCAATATACAGACATATTAAACCCAAAGCT
>JAQFZC010005598.1:0-13858 GCA_034695205.1 Dicyrtoma fusca
ACTAGAAGCTTAACTTGAAAAAACCGCCTCATACTTCTTGTTGTGTTACCATCTATAAGGCTTGAAAGAAAAAGTTGCAAATAAAACTGAAAAGCTGACTAACATTTCTTGAAATCTACTGAAAGGATGACAGGCCAAGTTTTGTTGTTGTATTAATTTATTAAATAAAACTATGGATTTTCCCTGTGATACTCAAATCAGGTCGATCAGTATCACTATCAAATTTAGATTACGATAAAATTGATGTGCCAGTACCAGTGCTATGTGTACTGTGCAAAATTTCTCGAGATTTTTTGTTCTTTTTAATAATCTGTTTTTGCACAACACGGTTTGTTCGTATGTTAAAGATTACAAACAATCACGCTGTTCTTGATTGTTCTCGTTTAAAATCCCGAACTGAACAAAGCACAAGGTTGCTATTGGGCACAGGTTACAGCACTGGCCCGTGCACAAGTAAAGATCCAGTTTGTTTTATCTTCTCGTCCATTGCCGACATTTCATTAAAATACGATTTACATCCTTATCAATTTGATTATCTGAAACACATTTCCCCATTCTGTGCGCCTTTTGTTGATGACAGGTTTTTTGGTTAGAATTTGCCCCCGGTATCTCCCTTCGCTTTTGTAGTCATCATTTTTAGGCTTCTTCCAAATACTCACATGCCTAAGTCAGGCGAAGTGAACTTCGACGAGGTCCCTTTCTTATGGTGAGTATAGCTGAGAAGGCAGACGTTACCGATCAAAAAGTAGAGCGCGGATTGATTTTGGGCGCGCAGGAGAGTGCCTGAATTAAGCGCGCGTAGTCTCTGCTAAGCAAACGGAATAGCTAGGAGGAAATTGTGTAACTGGTATAGGGCTATGAGATGAGTTAGGGCTCGGAGTTCGATCTAAACGGTATCGTAATTTTTGTCGGCCAGTTTGAGTTTACGAGTACCGTTTGTCCGTCGTTAAGTCTGCCTTTTGTCAACGGCGTGGATCTGGAGGAATGCCTCTTCCAAGCCTTGAACCACAGTGTCAGTGTGATGGAACGTGGGCTGGGTCGTTGTGGGCTAGCACTGCACTAGGAGGGTAAATAGCAAGGTTCTTAGCTCATTGAAGCCGCCCTTGAATTCAGTGTTACCTTTATACGTCATCTGTAAACTTATCACCTGTAAACTGGTCACCTGTGTAAACTGTGAGCGATCTGGGGTAAACAAAACAGGCGGCGATTATAATTTTTCTCTCGGTAAACAGGAACATGAAATAGGTATAAAAGTTCGATGATGTAGAGCCTTTGTCGGTCATGCGGCCACACAATATTTCTAAAAAATATAATTACGTAAGACATTAGTTGTTTTTTTAAGTGATTTTGTTAGTATTGACGTTCCAAAATGTGTTCACTTTGACTTTTGTCGAACTTAAGCAACTTACGGGACAAAATCTGTGTTTAAGCCTCAGACAAAAATTTAGCTTTTGAAAAATGCAATTTTGCAATTTTTCTACAAAATGTAACCAAACCTGAAATCTGAATTGCGTAATCAAGCAGATAATAGCTACCCACAATTACAGGTATACCGAAGAATATTACTTTAATTTAATGTTCTAAACATTTAATATTTGTGCGGTTCTTTATACCATGTAACGTAAGTGAATAATGATGTGTACGAAATGTTACTACCAAAATTATCAGTAATTTTATGAATAAGCTCAAATATAATAAACAACGTTTTACTGGTATAAAACAAAATAAATCTGTAGTAATTTGGCACCCCTTACTTTCTTAAAGTAAGCAAAACAGAGGGTGACCACATTTAGGACCTTACCCTATTTCTAGTGTTTTCGTTTGCCTAGAAACACAAAATATCCATAAAGTGGACGCTATTTAAATGCACTGTAAAATTCATAGTCAAAAACAGGATGATTGATTGAAATCATGGCATTGAGTAGACTACAATCAGAAAGGAGAAGGTGCCAAATTAAATGTGAACTTAAAATTCGTCTAATTTTTATAGTCAAAAGATTTAAAGATAATGCCATCAACTAATGTTTTACATTTGAGAAGTGATGGTATATAAATTATATAGACTTCAGAATTGATGGGCAGTAAAATAAACTCATTAAGCAACTTAGTAAGCTGTCAGCTTTATTAAAATCCATAAAAGCCAATTCAAGATGAAAATAAGTGGTCGTTAATAATACAAAAAAAACAATAGCATGTCGTGAAAGATAATGATACCGACAATAAAACTACATTTTTATGATTAAAAATATCTCGCTGTATTTACACACATTTGACTTAACTTTTACATGAATAAGAATACACATATTATTATTATGAAAATGTTTCTTGACAAAATCACTAATAAGCATTCTAATAATTAATTGTAATAAATTATGTATGTACCTTACCAACTGAAAATATTTTGGAGGCATAGTGGCTACTCATTGGTATCCCCGGTTCCAGTAGCGCTGATTATTTTGCAAGCACATTTCGGTGTTATTTTTACTCCAATTAAAAACGTCAAAATTATAGCTGTCCTTGTCGTTGAAATACGGGATGCCATGTTACTTCTCGTTTTGTTCGTCTATTTTTCCAAAATCCGACTGAAATTTCGGGTATTGATTCAAGTCTTTAGTGTGGAGATAGGAGCAAAATTCACAGTCAAAAGACCAAGCCTTGAGCTCGCCTGTTCCCTTCCATGCAAAGTAGTTGTTGTACAGCGTGTCGTTTTTGTCCAGCACTTGAAGGTACTCTGCAAGCTTCTCTATGGACTCAAAGTCTTCCACGTGAATGTAGGAATTGGCAGGGCAAATGGTCTTGTCATCCATCGGATGAGCTCCATACACTACGGGGACGAGGTCGTGGCTTTATGTGAAAAACCATATTTAAATGTAAACTAAAATCAAAAATTACAAAACTAAAATAAAATATACTCTTAAAAAAGGCAATGTTCAGCGTCATTACCCCCAAGCATTTCTGAAAAGCTTCTCGGTGATGTATGTAGTCTCTACAGTTTGAATTTTCAAAAGAAAGGTAAAACTTCTAATTTTCCTGAATGTCCTTCCAGCAATCCTTCTCTCTATTTCCGTCTTCCCACATTTACCAAAAGTATCAACACTTATGTACTCTCCCAGCTCCTCAACGAGGCCCATCCGGTTATTTCTGGGCTCACAATTTGAAACAACGATGGCCGCCATCTTTGTACGTTCTTCGAAGTTCTTGGCTACAATTTTTAATCCAATTCTTTTAGCGTTTTGTTAAAACCGGTATTATTCCATTCTAGATGAAAGCATTGGACTATAAAATTGTGAATTAAGTACGAATTTACTGTTGTACTGTTTACTGCTAAAAACTACTGGGGATTTTTTGACAATACGGTTAGATTGATGACTGAATACGCAACTCATTTGTAAAAAACAGTGTTAGTTTTTGCTAAGAATTATTTTTTCTTGTTGGAAAACATACGATTAGACTAAAAATACTTGGGATATTGTAATTTACAACTAAATTCGACTTGAAATATTACTACGAATGATGCTGACTCACTTGGTTCTTTACTGATAACATTTTTATCATAATATTTCCATTTAAAATAAAGCGTATAGATATCCGATCCCCGCCAGTACGAGGCCAAAAGGTCCCTTGAGCCTCCCGCCCCCCTCGGCTTAATTTGCATGTCCCAACATTTCCAGATTGGAATGGAAGCTGGCTCTGTTGGAATTTTCAAAAGAAAGGTAAAATTTGTAGTTCCTCTTAATGTTGCTCCAACAATCCTTCTTTCTACACTCCGTCTTCCCACATTTACCAAAAGTATCCACATTTATGTACTCTCCCAGCTTTTCTACAAGACCCATCCGGTTATTTCTGGGCAATTTGAAACTACGATGGCCGCCATCTTCGTACGTCCTTTTGCGTAGTTTTTTTTACAACGTGTAAGAACCGGTATATATAATTTCATTCTGGCTAAAAGCAATGTCATTCCACAACGTGTAGTAGGCCAAACGTGTAGTTTGTCAGTCAAAAATGATTAGAAACTCTATGTTTATTTTTTTTAAAGCTCCTATGCCTCAAATCGCCGTTTTATAAAAATTGTAAAACAGCAAGCTAGTCTCCTATACAAAGTCATAACGGAATAATTGCCTAACAAAAAAAGTTGCTTAAATCAAGTAAGTACTAGTAGCCTATTACTGCATAGATACTTTTCTGAGCAACGCTGAACTAGGGCCTAGACTAGTCTTTTCAGGTTTCTTAGGCGGTTTGACTAGAATAGACTAAACTTGCGAATCTTGCGATACGAGTGAAAAGTGTGTAACTGGTCTATGCTAGAGAGAGTACTGGAAAAGTATGACTAGACTAGACTAGAATAGACTAGCCAGGATTTCCCCAATGTTAAGGGATAAAGTAACTTGCTGAACAGACATAGACTAGACTAGGGTCTCTTTTGAACAGTCACATTTTCAGTAGACTCGACTAGGCAGTTTTTAAAAAATTGTGTGATCTACTAATGACTAGACTTCACCAGACTAGTCTCGCCAAAAATGTGACCAGTCTTGTTTTGGATTGAATTTGATTTAAAATTTTAGTACAAATGATGGTGACTCATTTGGTTTCTTACTGATAACATTTTTATCGTGATATTTCCATTTAAAATAAGGCGTATAGATATCCGATCCCCGCCAGTACGAGGCCAAAAGGTCCCGTGAGCCGCCCTCCCCCCTCGGATTAATTTGCATGTCCCAAGATTTCCAGAATGGAATGGATGCGGGTTCAAAGGTCCAGTAGATCACCTTCGGGTTCAATTCCGCATTACGGTCATCCAAAATGATCTTCTGCTGATGTCGCATGTCCCTATACACCACCACGGCATCAAACATCTTGGCAGTTTCCGCGAAGGACGTGGACACCTTAAGCTTTGGCCAAAAGACGTAATCACATTTAAAATCGGGGTTTTTGTCCTTCGGGCAGCGGAACCACCATTCACTGTAGTAGACCAAAATCTTGTTTTTTCGTGTTCTCACAAATCCCTCGTCAGCCTTTTCGTCTACAGTTTCATTAAAATTATCAATGAACCGTATTTCACTCGGACTTTCCAAGATTTTACCTCTCCTTTCAGTCAGAATGTTCATCCAGGAGTTTGGAGTGATTTGAAACTCCGGTGTAATGTGTAATGTATTGGTTCTGTTCAGTAGAAGTTGGAGTTACAAATATTCTCTGATTACAAAAGATACACAAGCGATTCGGTACTAGTGACTAGTTGCGCATTAAGAGATGCTATAATTAACTAGTATAGAGTCTTCCTGATCGAAATCGGTACTTTTAACTACGAAAACCACAGCTTTTGTCCTAATCGACATTTAACAACTGGTTGTTCTTACAGGTTAACATATTTCGGATTTATTAATTTGCTTACCTATCGTCTAATTATTATTATGACTATTTATCATTATTATTATTACTTATTATCAGATATTTGTTTTTGTTTATTTAATTTATCTAACAATTTTTTAGAATTCTCTGGTTTACTAAATTGATTGATAATATAGAACAGCATTGATTTTGATAGTCTTTCTCTGTAGGCAAACGGTTTCGGAAATACGGTAGTATTTCTGAGACTTCTGACATTTCGTATTTCCGGTAACAAGTCTCTGTACCTCTGGCTATCCATTAGGTTATTGCCGAAGCTTAACAGTGCTAATTCATGTCTTTCGACAATTGGTTTTTGATTGAGTTTAGCGAGAGATATGATGTATTTCTCATCATTATCGATTTTTTCGAGAAAGATAATAGAGAGACATCGTTTTTCAAAGCTGCGTAATTTATGTAATAATTTTATTGTAAGTGATCGGCCCCATAATACGCTACAGTATTCAATTATTGGCCTTATATACGAAATATAAAATAATCCTACCTGCTTAATATTTAAGTTGTAGTGCTTTAATTTTCTTAACATAAACAGTTTTTGAGAAGCTTTAGTAATAATATTTGTAGCGTGAAGATCCCATTTTAGATTTAAACTTATTGTTACGCCTAACAATTTCATTTCATTTACAATAGGTAATTCAGAATTATTTACAGAAAAAGTGAGATTTCTTGATCTCATCTTGTCCCTAGAGGTATCTACGAACATAATATTACATTTGGACGGGTTTAGCTCTCATTTTATTTCTTTACAATACTGTACAATGTCATTTAAGATTTCTTGCATTAGTCCTTTATGATTATACTTTTTACATACTACTTCGGCAAAAGTCAAGTCATCAACAAAGCCTACACTTAACACTTTGTCCGCTTCCTTGTATTTTTCTTGGCATTTGCACAATACAATATTTATAATAAGTAAAAACAGTAACGGTGCTAATTTAGTTCGTTGTGGGGTTCTACAGGTGATTGATTTTACTAATGAGATTAACGTTTCCTCTTTAACACATTGGTTTCTGTTGCTAAGGAAGTTTGCTACCCACATAATGTCACTATTAATAATACCTAAATTAATTATTTCACTTATTAGAGTATTGTGATCAACTGCATCAAGCGCTTTACGAATATCAATTGTGAGAATAATTACAAATGCATTTGAATTTGGATTATCAATAGCTTTTAGAATACAATTATGCAGCTTTACAAGGTAATGGGTCGTTGAGGCTCGACGGATTGAGCCAAATTGATTAACACTACTTTTGTCAATTACCTGTTTGTATATTTTATCGTACATGCAATTTTCGCTAATTTTATCAGTTATTGTGATTGGTCTTAAACAACTAAGGTCAGTTATTTCAGGAGTCTTTGGAATTGGTGTGACGTAGCCTACTTTCCAAGCCGACCGGAACTTGTAGGAGAAGGACAGGTTAATGATTTGTGAAAGGGGGTAGGATATACAGTTGGTTGTTTGATTAAGTAGGTATGTAGGTAATCCTCCTGGTACATTCGATTTTGACGCCTTGAGAGTCCCAAGGCTCTTACAGACTTCATATTCATAGACTTGTGCTGCGTTTTCATCTTCTTTAAGGGGAGCAAGATATGGTATGTTTCCTTTAGGGTGTAAGTTGTTTATGGCAGTGACGAATTCGTTTATTTTGTTAGCGGCAGTTGTTTTTTTGCTATGTTTTCAGTCAACATGATCGGTTCTAGGACTTAAAACTTTTGTTTACTTCCTAGAATAGCTTTAAACACAAGGTAGAAAATTTCATTTCCTGTCTCTGTCATTTGGTTTATAATTTTGATTTTAAAATTTTCTTTTGCTTTTTTTATAACTTCTTTTAGTTTCTTTCGCAGCGTTTGTAGGTTTGGTGCGGCTTTTTTAGCCCGACGGTTGATTTTTACGTGCTTTGTTCGAATTTCGGGTGTCATCTACGGTTTGTCCGTAGCTTTTGTTATTTTTTGTGATTCGGGGAAGTTTTTATGGTACGTGGTACTCACGATTTCGTCCATCATTGTAATGGCTATATCTACATCTTTAGTATCAATGACTGGTTTCCAGTCAATGGCATTCAGGTCATTAATAAGTGCGAATGTATTTTCAGTTATGATTTTTCTTATTGTCAAAAACTGCTTTAGTACTATTGACTTCTTTCCTTTATGCTTCGGTTGAATTTCTAGGGCTGCATGGGTGCATCCTATTTTCGTTTCTTTGATTGGTGGTAGTGGAGATGTTTCATTGTAGTAGTTTTTAATGTTTGTGTAGACGAGGTCTAAATTGGATATTATGTGGGTGAAAAAGTTAAAATAGGTGGGAAATGGAATTATTTGTTTTAGTTTGGCTTGTCTGGTAAAGTTAACGTCGTTCTAATTATTAAAGTCTCCTAACACAACAAATATAGGATTTACATATCTAATTGACATTCTATCCACATCATTTAAGAGAGAGGTACATAGTAACTGGCTATCTGATTTGACTTTATTTGGCGGTAAGTATACACAGCAGAAGGATATTACACTTGTATCTCTTGGTAAGTAGTTCGGTCTAGTAATAGCCCATACATATTCTAAATTATTCTTCTGTCTTTGTGATTTAAAGCTACAGCTCGTGATTGATTCTCTAATATATATAACCACTCCTTCTTCTTTGCCTTTACATCGTTTCCATTCAAACATATTAAAATTAGGAATCTTTATATTACGACTTGCATCTGACCATGTTTCTGTTAAAGCTATAACATCAAAATTAGTATTGATATTTTCAATTTCGTTTAGTTTTTCAAAATTAAGCGAAGTAACATTGGCATAGTAAATTTTTGGAAAGTTGTAATTTGGATACGTGTACTTAGTTGAGGTTCCAAGATTTATTAACGGCAATTCGTTTTTGATCCAGTCATTCTTCCTTTTTCCGGTGAAGTCCTTAACTATTTTTTCCGGTTCGCATTGTTTCGTATTGTTTCCTCTTTTATGGCGTTTTTCACCTTTTTTCCCTCTGTATCTTAGTAGGCCGCATAGTTTCCTCCAGGTTTGTTTGGATTTTTTCATTTGAAATAAGCTGCTTATTTCGGTTTGGTTTTTTGAAATTAATTTGGCGCAAGCTTCATTCTCTTGTAAGTTTTGTCTACATTTGAGCTTCCATTCTTCTATAAATTCACTTACTTATTTGTTCTAGTGTGCCCAATTCTTACTAATTTTCTGTGGTTAATTATTACTAACTTGAAGAGAGGTGTTAACTTTACTACTTCCTATGTTTAGTGGTGGTGGCATAGCCGAGTCTAGTCCGGGCAATAACGGATAAATTGACGTCGTAGCGATTGGGATACTTAATTTGAGTGATTATATTTTGAATTTCTTGTTGAATTTTAGAACTAGTTTGAACAGCGTCCTCGCTCAATTTTTTCTACTCTCTTATAATTTGTATAAAAAATTAAAAATAGAGTTACACAAACATATGATATACCGTTGGAAAGCCCTTGATAAATAGATTCCAAAAACCAAAAGGTCCTAGCAAGTATGCCATCATTTTCATGGTCACAATCGCGATTTTGTGTTTTTTTTGCAAAAAAATAAAAATAGGGTTACACACACATGTAATATACCGTTGAAAAGCCCTTGATGAGTAGAATAAAAAACTAATGAGCGCGTGGCAAGTATTTGGGCAACCTGAGGGTCAAAATCGCGATTTTGTGGTTTTTTTGCAAAAATATAAAAATAATTATACATGCACACATGATACACCATTTGAAAGCTCTTGATGAGTAGAATCCGAAACTAATGAGCGCGCAGCAAGTGTCCGGGCATCCTAAAGATCAACTCGCGTTTTTGTGATTTTTTATGTACACGCACGTATTCCCTATTAGATTTTGTCTGGAGCACGTGCTATGTAGAGAGAAAGACAAGCTTTATTAACAAAAAAACAAAGTCATCACTGTCCTCCAACGAGGATAGCCCAATGGACTCAGTATACGAATCAGAATTGGTTTAACAATAGTTTATATTTGTAATACGTTTACAAATAGTAATTAATTCTGTCATTTCTAGAAATTACCGCAATACTTTAAAGGCACTTCCACGAATGCACAACAAAGTAACTAAGTAACCCGTAGGCCCATGGTCTGAAAGAGACCAGTAAAAAGCTAGAAAACAGGGGGCACATCTGAAATAGTTTCCTGATATTGTAGATTCTGCTTTCTGCAGAGTTAACACTCTTGGTTTGGAACTGTAGATTCAACGTCCTTAATTGGAAAAAACGCTTTTTTACGTTGAGTCTACAGATCCAAACAACAGTAAACTGTCGTAAACTCTAGAATCGACGTAAAAAAACGTTTTAACAAATTCTTTACATTCAACGTACAGACCTAAACCAAATATATATGTTAAATCTACTGAAAGCAATATCTACAACTTCAAGCAACTACTTCAGAGACCGTAATTTAGCTTGCCGCCAACCGAAAATGTAGATCCCTGCAAATGTCATTTTCTAAATCCTTACACTAATATAACACGAACGTTTAGCAAAATTACCCGCTGTATTGTCAGTAAGAGGAAAGTACTGCGCGGAATGAGTGACGTGCGCCCGGGGCCCACGCTCTGTAATAGGCCAATACTGCACCTAATGAGTGATATGCGCTCTAGAAATAGGGTCTGTAGGAGGCGATAACTAAGCGGAATGAGTGATAAGCGCCGTAGGCCTAAGGTCTGTACGAGGACAGTACTGCGCGGAATGAGTGACATGCACCGCGAGCCTAACGTCTGTCAGATTAAAGACCAGCACTGCCCGGAATGAGTGAAATGCACAGTAGGCCGAGGCTACGTAAGAGGCCAGTACTGCGCGGATTAAGTAACATGCGCCGTGAGCTTACGATCTGTAAAAGGCCGGTACTGCGCGGGATGAGTAACAAGCGCCGTTGACTTAGAGCCTTTAAAAGGCCAGTACTGCGCAGGACGAGTAATATGCTCCCATGACCTAGGGTCTGTAAGAGGCGAGTGCTGTGCAAAATGTGTCACATGCGCCATAGGCCAAGGGTATGTAAGAAGCTAGTGCTGCGCGTAATGAGTGACTTGAGGCATGGGCAAACGGTTCGTAGAGGGCTAGAATTACACGGGACGAGTAACAAGCGCCGTTGGCCTACGGTCTGTAGGAGGCCACTACTGCTCGGGATAAGTAACATAGTCCGTTCGCCTAGGGTCTGTATAAGGCCAATGCTGCGCGGAATGAGTCACATGTGTCGAAGCCCGAGGGTTTGTAAGAGTCCAGTACTGCGCCGAATGCGTAACATGCGCTGTAGGCCTAGGGTTTGTATGAGGCAAGTACTGCGTTGAATGAGTGACAAGCGTCGTTGTTCTAGGCTCTATGTGAGGCCTGTACTACGCGGAAAGAGTAACAAGTGCCGTGGGCGTAGGATTTGTAATAGTCTAATATTGCGCGGTATAATTAACATGCTCCGTGGGCCTAGGGTCTGTAAGAGGCGACTGCTGCGCAGAATGAGTTACAAGCGCCGTGAGCCAAGTGTTTGCGAGAGGCCAGTACAGCTCGGGATGAATAATATTTGCTGTGAGCCTACGGTCTGTAAGAGGCCACTACTGCTCGGGATAAGTAATGTGTGCTAGTCGCCAAGGGTCTGTAAGAGGCCAGCGCTGCGCGGGACAACTAACACGCGCCTTGGGCCTACGGTCTGTAGGAGGCCACTACTGCTCGGGATGAGTAACATAATCCGTTCCCCTAGGGTCTGTAAAAGGCCAGTGCTGCGCGGAATAAGTCACATACGCCGAAGCCCGAGGGTTTGTAAGAGGCCAGTACTGCGCCAAATGCGTAACATGCGCTGTAGGCCTAGGGTTTGTTAAGGCAAGTACTGCGCTGAATGAGTGACAAGCGTCGTTGTTCTAGGCTCTAGCTAAGGCCTGTACTACGCGGAAAGACTAACAAGTGCCGTGGTCGTAGATTTTGTAATAGTCTAACATTGCGCGGAATAATTAACATGCGCCGTGAGCCTACGTTCTGTAAGAGGCCCATACTGCTCGGGATAAGTAATGTGCGCTAGTCGCCAAGGGTCTGTAAGAGGCCAGCGCTGCGCGGGACAACTAACACGCGCCTTGAGCCTACGGTCTGTAGGAGGCCACTACTGCTCGGGATTAGTAACATAATCCGTTCGCCTAGGGTCTTTAAGAGGCCAGTGCTGCGCGGAATGAGTAACGTGCTCCAAGGGCCTAGGGTGTGTAAGAGGCCAGTAATGTGCGGAAAGAGTGGCATGCGCCGTTGGCCTAGTATCTCTAACTGGTCAGTACTACGCGTAATGATTGACATGTACCTCACCCCTACTGTCCGTAATAGGCCAGTACTGTGCAGATTAAGTGACAGGCGCCGTAAGTGCAGGTTCTACATGAGGCCTGTACTGCGCGGAATGCGTGACTAGCGCTGTGGACCTAGGATTTCTAAGAGGCCAGTATTGCGTGGAATGAGTAACATGCGCCGTGGTCCTAGGGTATGTAAGAGGCCAGCGCTGCGCAGAATGATTCCCATGCGCCGTAGACCCAAGGTTTGTGAGGCCAGTACTGCTCGTGATGAGAAACATGCGGGGTGCTACGATCTGTAAGCAATTATTACTGTGTGGGATGAGTAGCATGCGCCGTGGCCCAAGGATTTGTAAGAGGCTAGCACTGCGCGGGATAAGTAACATCCGCTGTGAGTGTACGGTCTGTAAGAGACAAGTACTGCGCAGAATGAGTGACATGCGCCGTGGGCGTACGATATGTAAGAGGCCAGTACTGAGCGGGATAAGTATGTATGTAGGAGGTTTTATAGTCTTTAGCAGCTCTTACTCCTTTTTACTCTGTGAGCCTTTGGGAGTCCCCCAGCTAAATAGTGGGTTATGCCTTCCACTGCCAACCACTGGGTCTCTGGCTCAGAATTTTGCCGCAGCGCACCTATCGCCTCTCCAGTGTATTTCGTTCTACGACAGTTTCTAGCATAACCCGGTAGTGGGTTATCCCTGCTCGATTACTAGCTATAAGCCGGATGCAGTATAATGAAATGCAGTTTCATTCGGGAAGCTTACTGACATAGTTGCTAGGCTGGAAGGGTCTATAAGGATAGAAAGGTAATCGAAAGGGGTTGATATCGACTTATGTATGCAATATCTCCCATTGAACCTGGCCTACACAGACCCACTATCAGCACCGTCACTGTAGCAAGCTACACGGTTGACTGATAGCGAAGGTGCCTTCGTCTCATACTACCGTCTATTCCCCACAACACTCTAGTCCCTAGCCCTCGGATTCCACCTTTACTTCTGCACGGCGTACACCCAGCACGCTCAGACACAGTGTTCAGTATACCGACTCTAAGCCCCCCTGTATACGTATCGAGGAAGAGAACCGAAGTTCTAACCACTCGGCCACTGTGCCTGACTTTGAGTGGCTGAGAGCGCGGGATGAGTAACATGCGCCTTGGGCTTAGGGTATGTGAGACGCCAGTGCTGCGCAGAATGAGTCACAACCTCCGTAGGCCGAGACCCAGTAAGAGGCCAGTACTGCACGGAATGAGTAACATGCAACGTGGGCCAAGAGTTTGTAAAAGCTAGTACTGCGCGAGATAAGTAACATGCGCCGTAGGCCTACGGTCTGTAAGAGACAAGCACTGCGCGGAATGAGTAACATGCGCCGTGGGCCTACGATCTGTAAGAAGTCAGTACTGCGCGGGATTAGTAACATGCGCTTTTGGCCTAGGGTCTGTAAGAGGCCAGTTCTTCGTGGAATGAGTGACATGCGCCTTGGGCCAAGGGTTTGTAAGAGGCTAGTGCTGCTAGGGATTAGTAACATGGGCCAATGGTCTGTAAGAGGCCACTACTGCTCGGGATGAGTAGCATTCTCCGGTTGCCTAGGGTCTGTAACAGGCCAGTACTGCGCGGAATGAGTGGCATTGCTGTGATCCCTATGTGTGTAAAGTGTAAGAGGCGCGGAATGAGTGACAGGCGCCATAGGCCGTAGGTCTGTTAGAGGCCAGTTAGTATAATTATTATATTCTTTTATTTGCGATCGTTTGTCTTCGTCTTTCGTTAGCGTCATTTAACTATCTATATAGGTAAGTCCATTTGACTGTACACTGATAGGAAGGGGCGCGCCCTCTATTTCTGCCTAGAGCAACACATTAATGATGAATGGATGGAGCTACGCATTTCTTATGTTAGGATGGTCGATAAGAACTTCTTAAAGACAAGAACACTAAAAGAAAAAAAGAAAGGACGAAAAAGGGATGCTTGAGACAAGAATGTAATACGTTATGAATAACATCGATCTCACATGTTTTTCCAAAAAGCGCACAAAAATTGTCCTAATAAAAATTACACAATTTATGTTCTATCGACGTACAATACCTTGTTTTGTGTCACATTTTTAATTTAAAAGACAAAAACTTCCAAGCTTTTAAGGGACTTAGCTTTAGCCCTTTGACCTCTGAAAGAGTTTA
>JAQFZC010005599.1:0-13858 GCA_034695205.1 Dicyrtoma fusca
AAAGTCAAAATAGTAAATTAACATTTCAGAAAAGTCAAAATAGTAAATTAACATTTCAGAAAAGTCAAAATAGTAAATTAACATTTCAGAAAAGTCAAAATAGTAAAACATTTCAGAAAAGTCAAAATAGTAAATTAACATTTCAGAAAAGTCAAAATAGTAAAGTAACATTTCAGAAAAGTCAAAAAACTAGTAAATTAGCATTTTCAAAAAAGTAAAAAAAAACGAATGAATTAAGATATCCAATGAGGTCAAAAACTAGTACTTAAATTATTATTTTCAAAAAGAGTCAAAAAACTAGTAATTAACATGTTTAAAAAGCCAAAGCTAGAAATCACCATTTTCAAAAAGTGTCAAAACTATCAATTAACATTTTCAAAAGTGTCAAACTAGCTGTCCTCGTTGGAGGTTGGAGGACAGTATCAATTTTGATTTGAATAATAAAGTTAGGGTAGGTGTGTGTAAATGTGATATGTACTTAAATGTGATAATCTCTTACTGGGGGCTCGTTTTTAAACCGATCCCTTCACAAATTTTACAGAATGTTCTCAACGGCTAATTGTATCCAAAATGAAACAGGCAGAAGATTGCATCGAATTTTTCTAACTAAAAAAATGAATTATCACATTTAAGTATTTATCACATTTACACACACCTACCCTAGTCTTTCTCTCTGTTTTGAAAAGGTTAACTAAAATCGACATTTTATCATTTATGTGTTTATGTTGTATGTTTTCAGTCAAATTAGAAACACAAGATCATCGAAACAACTGGATTGAAGTTGGCAGTTTAGTTCAAGTCAAAAAATCGCCTAGAGAATTCGCGATGATCCAGAAAAAGAACCATCTTCAGTACCTGGGCACCTACTCTGAACTCCCCTCAAAATACGCCACGGTCAAATCCATCCGACTGACTGCCTTCTCATCCGCTAAAACGGTCAAAATCCTGTATCAAGAGAACACCTACTTGGTCAACATTGACTGCCTGGAACTCGTGGATTCTATTAAGGACCGTTGGGGTAGGGCTGTAAGGCCGGATGACCTCGTACAAGTAATTAGTGATGAAGGTCAGCTTAAATTACTACAGGAGGATAAGCCCGGTTTTGGAGGGTGGGTGGACGGGATGTCAAAGGTCGTAGGTCGGATGGGCAGAGTTATTCGACTTTGTTATAACGAGAAATCAACATTTAATAGTTTAAAGGTTCAAGTTCAATTTGAGGATTTAAACTGCTTTTATTTTAACCCCATGGGCATCGAACTACTCCTTGACCCTGAAACAAAGTTGATTGAAGCTACGACAGGTAAGTTTTATTTGTAATAAATTATTCCTTTATTAAAAATAATTGTAGGTCCACTAGTAATTTCATTTCTGAATTATTATTTTTCTTTTAATTGTTTAGTCAATAATGGTTCCAATAAACTCGAGAAAATCGATCGAAGTTACTTGAAATGCCGCGAAATTCTGGGGAGCGGAAGCTTTGGCTGTGTATTTCGTGGGGAGTGGACCACCGATGGGGGTACCAGAGCTGTAGCCATCAAGCAGATACACGATCGTATTACAAGATCAGTAGAAGCCACCGCTACTGGTACCTGTACCGGTACTAACTCTATTGGTGGACTTTTGGAATCGGCAAAAAATCAGTTGTAATTTATATAAAAAAGATAGTAAAACCTCTGTCTGTCAAAATGCCAAAGTAAAAAAAGTTAAAAAGTGTTTTAATTAATTTTTGTTGACAGCTCTCTTAAACATCCCAACATCCTTCAGTTTTTTGGAATCAGCCTTGAAAATGATTTGTGGATTGTGACAGACCTGCTGGATGGGACTGATCTGTACACCTTACTCTTTAGCAAAAATGAAAACTTAAACAACAGTGTGAGCCCTACATGAATCAATTTATGCGATTTTTAAATAGAAAATAGCATTCAAGTAGTAATAATTTTGGGTTCTATTTGGGTTTTACAGCCTCCAAAGTTTAAACAGAAAGTTATGATGACCTTAGACATGTCTAGTGCAATAGCCTATATTCACCAAAAACGATACATACACTGTGATATCAAGCCCCAGAATATGCTGGTACAAATTAAATTAACCTATTTAGCTATATTCATATTTTGTTTAATTTCCTTTAAGCCTATTACACGCGTTATTATAAATTATAACTTCAGGTGGATAAAAAGACGGGAAAACTCTACATTTGTGACAGTGCCACAAGTAGACTTGTAGGAAACATGGATCTCATGGAATTTGCAACAGAGTTCACTCATTCAATCGCAGAAACCCTGTACTACACAGCACCAGAATGCCTTCGAAAGAATCAAGCCAACAATAAGTGCCGAAAGCCATCCTCTTCCGCCGATATCTGGTCCCTTGGGGCTGTGCTGTATGAACTGTTCACGGAAAAGCGTTTGTTGAACAGTCCTATAGAGTTACTGGAGAATAAGAGAAATAACAAAGATGCGTCAGTCAAATTGCAGTTACCAAATTTACCGGAGCAACTCCTGTCAATAGTATCGAAAGCTTTAGAGTTTAATCACTGCTCTCGACCGTCTGCACAGATTATTTTTGAATTCTTTCATGAGCTTCAGTCCTCAAATCAGAATGATTTAATTAATTAATGTAATATAAGATATTTTTTATATGAGTGCTCATTGTTCAAAGATTCATTGAAAGTGTACCTAGTCGTTTTGAATATTATTTTTGTAACCATGGCTTCCGCTTCCGTTCAGTTTACTGTACCACTTCGATCGAAGTAATTATGTTCCTACACACAAATTTTAATTACACATGTAATATGGAATATCAGACATTTTATTCTGTCACTGTTGATTTTTTAATAATGTAAAATCATCGTCCAAGTTTATAACTATAACAAAAATAAAATTAATAAATAATTCAAGTACTATCAAATTCTGATACTGGCTCATAATATAACTATGTATGTATGTATAGATATACGTACATATTTGTTTAACCATGAAAGCGATATACATAGTTTATTGTGCAGTGCACACAGAGTTTTAATAAAATTAGTGATTTCCTCTTTCGAGTGAGCATTAGTAGGATAGCGATTTCGATAAGATGATACGGCAAATTAATTTATCTGTAGGCATTAAATAATTATCTACAGCCTACAATCATAAATAGAACGCAATTTTTTATTAGGTTTGATGTTTATTTAAAGTTTGGCATTTACTGATTCTGTCAATCCAACACCAACGAACTTCAGTAACGTTTTTGGAAGCCTAATATTCGTTTGTGTTTTAAATCTGATTTAATTTATTTTATTTCAGCCTATAATTCATATTTCAGCCTATAAAACACATGGCAGGGCAGATGCAGAACTTCATCAGTTGCCAGTTATCACTGCACTTATATATTTGCAATTGCAAACTAGGCCCACAAAAAAATAATCTATTTCCCACTCCAAACCTTTACCATCAATAGACCTAATTTTGTAACTTTAAACTACTTAAAACTAAACACAGTCGGGCACACAGTAGTTGAATTTAGACACTTATTTTATTACTATTTCAGATCATACAAAAACATCGTGGAAAAAATGGCAGATCAAAATTCAGGTTTTTGTTTAACACTTACAATTTAATTTAAAATAAAATTTTATACCAATTAATACATTATTGAATGTCAAATCAAATTAACTAAGGATCACTTCTTACAATAAATCATTACAGCAGCAACCGTGAAAATAAATGGACAGAAAGTTGAGCTGAATTTGGAAAGGATACTGCAACGAATCAACGAAGACATTCGTAATAACAATGCACCTACAACCAGCAGTGTTTCCAACAACAATAACCGGCCCAGCATCTACGAAATAATTAAATCGGATAAATTAGGTCCATTTATAAAGTTCATGAAAGAGGGAAACATCCCTGGAAATGGAATTAATTTTAATTTTTCTATTGGAAGCCTTCAACTCACACCCCTTCACCTAGCCGCCTTCTTTAAAAGTGTCAACATTCTAAAATATTTACTGCGTCTACCTCAAGTGTTCCCCAACTACCCGAATAAAGAAATGGACACCCCACTCAATCTTGGTCTGCTCAATTCGGAGAACGATGCATCGGCCGTCCATCTCATTCAAATTTTCCAGCAACACCAAGACTTGAATATATTTCGAAGAAATCAAGAAAACGTATTTCCACTCCTAATAACTATTCAGAAAAAGTTTCACCAAGGTTCAAAACTACTACTTTCCTTTAAAAAAGATATTATCGATCAGTATGAAGCCCAGGATTTGCTTCGAGCTCTTCAGTTAGCACTTTGTACGAAACAAAATGATTTGGTTGACTTTATGAACCAAAATATCGGACCCACTCGGAAGCTACAGATCCTTCAAGAAATTGATTCTAATAGCAAGGCTACTGCTGCTGGTGATTTATTAGCTGAGTGTGCCCTTCTACTGAGACAAACCGTGAGCAATTCTGCATCGATTCAAAATGAGAAAACTGATGACGAAAGTGACGATGGCAGCGAGGATGACTCAATGGTGACCTTAGTGACGAAGCAAAAGCCAGCTCAAACACAAAAAGAAGACCAAATGACGGTAGTAAGACCAAAACCGGTGCCAGATGGAAACTATTTTCTTACAACAGACGATGCTGGTGACAGACCACTGAAGTCTGGAGACATAATTAAAACTTTGAGTGCATTTAACGTCAAAAAAGGGCTCCCTGCTTCAGCTAAGGAGTCCGATGCAGAGAAATTAGCCGATAAATTCGGTACAATTCATGAAATAATTGGGAACAAAGTTTATCTAGAAATCAATAGCGTTGATCTACAGTGCATTACAATCCTGAAGGCAGAAGCTACCGTCTTTTCTTCCGAAGGGATTTCGATGGTTTTGGGTGACAGTAGTGTTGGAAGAATCGGCTCATTTGTTGAGGTAATCTTTGTTTTTTTTGGATTTATTTTTTTTTTGTATATTCCCGTTGAATTTAACTTTTAAAAATGTATTATTAGGTTGTTCAACCCAATACGCAACAAGTACAAAAATTGGTTGAAACCCCCGGCTATGTTCGAGGAATGGAAGATGCCTATGGGAGGACAGGCAGAATTGTACGTATTTTCAGAAATACTGACCTGCTCATTCAGTTTGCCTGGGGTTCAAGATTTTATTTTAAGCCTGAAGCTCTTCAAAAATGTTCTAGTGGTAAGAAAATTAATTTTATTCAGAAATACTTTTACAATCGCGGCGGCTGTTCTTTACTAACCGGATTAATCTGACAGATAAAATTACAACACAAGACTGTAACAATAAGTGGATTGCTATTGGAAGTCTAGTCCAAGTTACGAAGCCACTAGCAGAATTCATCAAACTTCAAAAAAAGAATCATTTACCCCATGAAGGGACCTACACTGCCTTACCGTTGAAATTCGCCGAAGTGAAGGAAATCCAAATTAAAGCTTTCTCCGCCTCGAAGCCCCTCAAAATAATCTACAATTCGAGTCCGTACTTCGTTAGTGTGGAGTCAGTGGAGCTAATTGATTGGATTAAAGATCGTTCGGGAAAAGAGTTAAGAGTTGGTGACCAGGTTCAAGTTATAAATGATAAAGAGGAATTGAAATCACTTCACACGCAGATTGAAGGACCCGAAATGCTAGAAGTTTCGGGTCAACTTGGTTTTATTGTGGAATTTTGTCAAAATGAAGCTTCTGAAGCACATTCAGTACTAGCTAAGGTTGAGTTTGATGGGGCGACAGCTTTTTATTTTGATCCAAGAGCTATTGAGGTTTATTCAGGCACCATTGTTCCACAATCGAGTCACAAACAGACATTGAAAAATGCATCGGCAGGTAATTATTTAACATAGTTCACTACCTACAACGGTACCCGTATTAATTAATTAATGAATTTTTATTTGACTCAGTTAATGTTTTCTACGTTGCCAGATGCAGGAGGATCCGAAAAATTGCCAGAAATCGATCGAAGTACCATAAAACTTGGGTATTTTCTTGGGAAAGGCGGCATGGGCTATATTCGAGAAGGAGTTTGGAATAGAAATGGAACCCTCATAAATGTGGCTGTAAAACAAATTCAGGATAACCTGGCATCGAAACCAGAACATGTGGCAAACTTTATGAAAGAAGCTGAGATTCAATTGTAAATCAATTACCTACCTAACAGTATTTCTCTTTTACTCTTTTTACACTAAAAAATATTCCGATATTCCGAATATTAAAAAGTACCTAATATAATAAATAATGCATCATTTTTAATACCAAATAGCTCTCTTCGGCATCCCAACATCATCTCACTGCTGGGCGTCAGTTCGAAACAAGAAGGGGAAGTCAAAGATTTATGGATTGTGATGGATCTTGTAAATGGAACGGATTTGTACGATTTACTATTTTCCAGTAGTGACACTGTTAATGTAAGTTTTGCCGAAAATAATTACAAATATTAATAATAGTAGTATTCGTTTACGTAATCTAGTTAATTCACTGTACTTACGTATTTTAGATTCTGTCGTTTGACAAGAAAATAAGGCTCTGCATGGACATGTGCAATGCAGTTGCATTCATGCACCAAAAGGGCTATATGCATAGCGATATTAAGCCCCATAATATGATGGTAAATGCTTCAACTTTAAAACTAAATTAATCTATGCCTTTCAGTACAGTACAGCACAATCAACTGTATTAAAAATGTTTAACCATTTCATTACAGATTGACTCAACCGGAAAGCTATACGTCTGTGATTTTGGCATTACGAAATTTCTGGGAAACATGGACGTGATGTCCTTTGCCACCCAGTACACTAATAATTTGTATGGCACAATGTACTACATCCCCCCAGAATGTGTCCAGGTCGATGAGAAAACTGGACTGCATCGAAAGGCCAAGTTTCCTGGGGATATATGGGCCCTTGGAGCAGTTTTTTACGAAATATTTACCCAGTCTCACTTGTGCGACAATCACGTCCAGTTTCTAACAGACAAAAGTAGTGGCAATGACCGACTAGTGAAACAGAAGGTAGCACAATTAGAAGTGACAATAAGGGGCATCGTTGGAAGGGCCTTAGACTTTGACCGACATGCTCGTCCTTCGGCCCAAGAACTTTGCGAATTTTTTTATGAGCTAGCAAATCAACCTTCTCAGTAAAATATAGTAAAATATTATTTCCTATTACCGATTTAAAATGTACAGTTGAAATTACAAATCAACGTAGTTTACTGAAATAAAAATATCAAGTTTTGCAATGTTCAGTTTATCACTTTTTTTGCATGATTTTCAATACACTAATAATTTTAATATGATTTGAATAAAATTATTGCACAATGCACCGCTCAAGTCTGTCAGTAATCTGTAAACGTACACAGCGAATGAATTTGAGAGAGATTACACGTCTATGAAGGTAATTATATAGCTTAATGTTTTATCACAGTGATAGTAAAATCAACTCATGGACTCGACTGACGTCAAGCAACGTACCTATGCTTGCTTACAGATTGTACAAAAATAATTACACACGTAATTATAAAAGATAAAACTGCTATAAAACAGTATCTGTCATAGATTCACACATGCCTCTACAGCTAAATATCTATCTAACACATATTTCGATTAAATAGTCGGATAAGAACACTTTGGTGGCTAGAAGGTGGCTACAGTTACAAAACGAATTGATTTTATTATTGTATTCAGTGGGTAATCACATTTTGCACTGGGAACAACACTTACTAGTTAGCCAAAATGGGAAACTTTCAGAGCGGCAATTTAAATGAAGTTCAAGGTAATTAATTAGTAATAATGTATTGCTTCTATAGTTTTGTAATATTTCATATTTTTTATAGGTCAAATAATTTACGTCTTAAACGATCGATCACATGTTACACCATTAGGGGCACCCACCATAGACATAGCTGCTACCATATTAACCTTTTCAAAACGGTAATATACGTAGTTTTGAATGTTTTTGAACAGGGGAACTAGTTTTGTCTATTTGAAAACGGTAATTCCTAGTATTTTGACCTTTTGAAAGTGTTATTTCCTAGTTTTGACCATTTTGGAAAAAAGCTATTTCCTAGTTTTGACCATTTTGAAAAAGTGTTGTTCACTAGTTTTGACAGTTTTGAAAAGGTTAATTTATAGAATTCAACACTTTTTTAAGGCATTCTTCGCATGGTTCCCCAGTTGCGAATAGGTTAAGTTGTAATTTTTAATTTAATTTAACAGAATTAATCGACTCAATTCGCCGAAGCACTGGAGCAAATGAAGCACTGACTACAACAACTTTCAATATTGAAACCGCTACTGCTAAAAATAAGGAGGAAATTCTTCAGGATCTGAAACTGAAATTTATTTCCGAGATAATTAAAAGTGACAGTGTAGATGAGTTTCTGGAGGTGATTGAGGAAGGGAATTTGAATGTTTTTGACGCGATTGGAGGCTTAAAATTGACGCCCCTTCACCTAGCTGCCTACCACAATAGTGACAATGTTCTCAAGTACCTACTAAAGGATCCTCAAGTCCCAATAAATCCCCTTAGCAAGGACAAGGACACTCCACTCAATCTGGGGCTCTTCGGTGCGGAGAGTGATGCTGCGGCAATCTGCGTTATACGAATTTTCCAACAACGTGAGGATCTTAATGTATTTCTTAAAAATAAAAGCCACACGTTCCCCCTTCTCATTGCTGTTCAGAAACAATTTACTGAGGCTGCAAAACTTCTACTGACTTCAACTGGACAGAGGAAATCGACACAAATACCGGTAAATATGGCACAACAATTACTATTTTAACCTATTAGAAACTGGGATATTTAAAGAGTACTTTACACAAGTGTTTAATTCTATAAATTAGCTTTCCCAAAACAGTCATATTTAGTACATACCACTTTTTTCAAAACGGTCAAACCTAATAAATAACACTTTTTCAAAACAGCAAAAACTAGTAAATAACACTTTTTCAAAACGGCCAAAACTAATACATAATACTTTTTTAAAACAGCAAAAACTAGTAAATAACACTTTTTCAAAACGGCAAAAACTAGTAAATAACTCTTTTTCAAAACGGCCAAAACTAGTAAATATGTTACACTTTCAAAACGGTCAAAACTAATAAATAACATTTTTTCAAAATGGTCAAAAAATTAGAAATTATCATTTTCCAAAACAGTTAAAATAACTAAGTATATTACCGTTTCGACAAGGTTAAAAACGAAAACTGTAGTAGCAAAGTTTTATTGGTGTTTCCTTACAGATCGTTGACCAGTACGAAACTTGGGATTTGGTTCACGTCACAAAACTAGCTATCATCACAAACCAAGATGCACTAACTGACTTAATTCATAGAAACTTGAGCATCAACCGCAGGCTACAAATCCTGGACGAAATCCTAGAGAGCAAGGAAGCCAACAAAACCGATTTACTAGCTGACTTGGTCACTTTGCTTGAAAAAACTGTAGCCAGCAACAGTAGCAGTTCCAACTCTAGATCGCGGATATCAGGCAGTCCAGAAAATACAACTCGTAAATTAAATTCGAAAACTGATGCCGTGGTTCCCGATGAAGAAGAAACTGACACTGTCAAAAAGGCACAAATCAAAATTCCAAAACCAAACAAAAATGGTGCAGGAGCAGTAGTAGACGCAAGTGGGAACGTACAACTAGAAACTGGAAATATTGTCCGAACATTAACCCCTCAATTTGTTAAAAAATCATTGCCTCCAGGGGCGAGCGAGTCCGACATAAACAAAATAGCTGACAAACTAGCGCTTATTCATGGGATTTACGGGGATAAAATTTACGTTGAAATATATGGCGAACATGTGGTTACCCGGATGAAGCCGGAAGCCACCATTTTTTATGCGAAGGGCACCGTCAAGATTTTGAGTGATGGCAGCGAAGGGAAAATTGGATCCTACGTCCAAGTTTTAAGTAGTCACGAGAAAGTGAAAGAAATTGTTGGAGAGTCCAATTGGATTCATGGGATGGAGGATGCTTTCGGGAAAACTGGGAAAATTGTCAGAATTTTGAGAAATTCTGATATTCTAGTTCAATTCCCATGGGGCCCACGGTACTATTTCAAGCCGGCCGCTTTACTCCAAAGTTCTAATGGTAAGCTCTATTTAAATTCTAAAGTATAGAAAATTATTGTAACAGAACTGTGATCTATAATTATTACGTACAATAAATCATGCAGCAGCATTTACAAGTTAGAATTAGAATGTACAAAATTAAAATTGCAATGTTAATCACAATACTACTGCAATACAACTACCTACCACTGCACTGCACTGTCTACTCCTTTTGAAAAGGTTAAAATGCGTTTTGCTCCTTTTTAAAAAAATGTTAAAAGGTCGTCTTGCACTTTTCGAAAAGCAAACAAAGTCGCTTTCTTCGTTTCTAAAAGCACTAAAAGTCATTTTGCTGCTTTTGAAAGACGTTAAAGCGCCGGATTGCACTTTTTGAAAAGAGTAAAAACGTCGTTTTGCTTTGCTTGAAAAACGTCAATTTTAACTTTTAGGCCGTTCTATACCGATTTTTTGAAAATATAATCAATAATGCTATAATATTATACTCTAACTCACAGTTTGAAGTAGGATTTTAATTATTTATTCACAGTTGACAGTCACAATTTGAGTAGTGAATTGTTTCTAAAAAATACTATTCCCAAGTTTAAAGTAGGTCAGAATTTATTAATTGCTACCTACCTAGCGATGGCGATGGCTGCTTCGGCTTTAAAATTTGAACTGCTTAAAGATAGTTGGTTAATTTTAATGTTGAATGTCTGATTTCAGTCAAACTCAAAACACAAGACAGCAAAGGCAACTGGATAAGCATCGGCAGCTTCGTTCAAATCAAGAAATTCCTTCAAGAATTAACTGACATTCAAAAAAAGAACAACTTACCTTACGACAGCAAATATTCAGATCTACCGTGGACTTTCGCCCTCGTAAAAGGGATTCAGCTCACATCCTTTTCAACTGCTAAAACACTCCAAATAATTTCACAAGAAAGACCGTATTTCGTCCACGTTGACTGTATTGAGTTAGTTGATTCGGTTCAAGATAGAAATAACCAAGAAGTACAGGTGGGCGACTCGGTTCAAGTAGTTAAGGATGAAGGCGAATTCAAGTTGGTACTCGGATTGAATTCAGAGTCAAAGTTTGGGAAGTGGGCCCCAGAAATGTTGACGATTTTGGGTCGAGTGGGGAAAGTGACGGAACTGTTGAGCGACAGGAAAGTTCTGCTCATTAAAGTCGAATTTAGCGGTAAATCGTTTTACTTGAATCCGCGTGCCACTGAAATATTTACAGGGACGGTCGTGGCACAGCAGCAGCAGCAGACGCCTGGTGCTGAAGCTGGACCAGCCGGACAGGCTGGAAAGGCTGGACATGCTGGACGGTATATGACAGGTCAAGAGGACATACCTGCTTTAATTACCCAAGAAAAAATACGAGAAGAAACCATTTCTCACGCAGGTTTACATTTTACTCAATAAAACTACTATTTGCACTTTTCCAATATATAGATAAATAGTGAGAAATGAAACTGCTAAAAATCACAACAATTTCTGCTCAGGCTTTCAAAAAGTGTCAGACTGCTATATACACTTTTCTAAAATACCAAAAAATTGCTATTTGCATAACCTTTTTTAAAAATCACGTACCTACATAGCATTGTTCTTTAGCCTTGCAAAAACGTTAGAACTGCTATTTACATTTTTAACCTAGTATATATTCCGAACTGGGGAACCATGGAAAGAATGAAATGCTTTGTAAAAGTGTTTATTGTGTAAATTAAATTCCTCAAACGGGTCAAAACTAAGAATAAATTAACCTTTTGAAAAACGTAAAAAGCAGTGAATAGCATCTTAAAAAAGGTCAAAATAGGAAATGACCATTTTTCAGAAGGTACAAAAATAAAAGATATTCGCAGTTTCAAAAATATTCAAAACTAGTGAATTACATTTTTAAAAAGGGTGAAAATAAGTAAGTTGGAATTTAAAAAAAAGGTCAAAACCGGAAATTAGCATGTTCCAAAAGATGTAAAAATAGATTATCACCGTTTTGAAAAGGTTAAAAAATGCTATTTGCAATTTTTGAGAAGCATTAAAACTGTTATTCACTCTTTTTAAAAAATGTGTACAACTGCTATTTTCAATTTCCCAAAACAGTAAAAATGATACTGGCGCCTTTTATAAAGTAGGAAAACTGCTGCTTTCACTTTTTAAAAGTAGAAAAACTGGTTTCGACACTTTTACTAAATTGTGTCCAGGTGGTAATAGCACTTGCACTTGGTATAAAAAACCTATGAACACATTTTTGTAAAAGTTGAAGCGCTACGTCAAAATGACACTAAAAGAACGCTGGACTTGTGCCAGAATGCTATTTTAATCAAAAGCTACACTTTTGCCTTAAATGGTTCTTCACAGACGATGTGACGTTTTCCCATTGTGTTTTAAGCTACGTACATTAAAATTGTAAAGCATTCATTTTCTGAACCGTCGTTTCCTAATAAAATATTGTAAACTTCTCTCTTAATGCCCAGTACATACTATAGTGATTGTTGTTGAAGATTCACTGTATTAATGCCATGGTGTAATTGAAACATATTTTGTACTTTTTTTTCTTTTTCCAAGTAGTTGTGGCCACATGGGAGGAAATCGATCGAGCCAATTTGAAATGCTTTGAAATACTCGGCACAGGAGGCTTTGGATGTGTGGTACGGGCTGAATGGGATCAAAATGGAACTAAAAGGATTGTTGCAATAAAGCAAATCAATTATGGCACAGAGAATGATGCGGAGCCTCTTGCGGAAGTGATGGCTGAAGCCAAGATTCAATTGTAAAAAATACTATTAATAATTCGTTTATAATGAAACTTGTATTAGCTTTACATTACATTGCGAATTAATGGCATTTAACTTTTAAATAGCTCCCTGAGACATCCAAATATCGTCTCATTGTTTGGCATCAGTTTGGATCAAGACTTGTGGATTGTGATGGATTTTGTGAATGGAACTGACTTGTTCACGCTACTGGACCCCCATGATGGGGAAGATACTGTAACATTATTACTAATTTGAAAAAATATACCTTTTTAAGATTATTTTAACTTTGTAAATAATAATTACGATCTAATCAAGATTATTTTTATTTCAGTTGTACTCGATGGCCCAGAAAATAGACCTGTGCTTGGACATGTGCAACGCGACTGCCTACATTCATCAAAAGGGATACATACACTGTGACATCAAGCCACATAACATGATGGTACCTAATAGTTTGTAAATAGTTAAATTAAACGTTTTAGAGACAGAAATACGTATCTAGTATTACACCTTTTTGAAAAAGTTAATTTCTAGTTTTATACCGTTTTGAAAATATTGATTTCTAGTTTTACATATATCGTTTTGAAAACAATAATTTTTCTAGTTTTAACCATTTTGAAAAGAGTTAATTTCTAGTGTAGCACATTTTAAAAATGTTATTTTCCATTTTTACGCCTTTTTAAGTGTTAATTTCTAGTTTTATACCGTTTTGAAAATAATGGTTTTTATAGTTCTAACCATTTTGAAAAGAGTTAGTTTCTAGTGTAGTACATTTTTAAAAATGTTGTTTTCTAGTTTTACGCCATTTGAAAGTATTAATTTGGGGTTTTATACCGTTTTGAACATGGTGATTTCGAGTTTTTACCTTTTCGAAAAGTGTCAGTTTCTAATTTTACCCCTTTTTGAAAGTGTTAATTTCGAGTTTTTTCTTCTAAAACGGTTACTCTGTAATGTACACACTGAATAATTGAATGGTTTGCCACCCAGCTAGCACACATTGTCGGTTTTTAGAATTTTTTCAGTAGGTCCTACAACCCTGTTTGGGTAGGCAGATGTGC
>JAQFZC010005600.1:0-13857 GCA_034695205.1 Dicyrtoma fusca
ACTAGTAAATAACACTTTTTCAAAACGGTCAAAACTAGTAAACAACACTTTTTCAAAACGGTCAAAACTAGTAAACAGCACTTTTAAAAGGTCAAAAAACTAAAATTTAGCGTTTTCAATTTGTCAAAACTAGAAATTCCCTTTTTTCAAATACATTCAAAACTACGAATATTACCGTTTCGAAAAGGTTAAAACTTGCTGCTCTATCTTCTTCAGGTGGACTCTTTTTAGCACCGCAAATTATGAAACGTTTTTGACTTGGGGTGGGTATAATACGGGGGGCTCAGAGATCTACTGCGAAAGTTTCACGGAAGGAGCATCCTTGAGATCGCTCCGACACTGTACTGTGCCGCCAGCGAGACTGACACCGAAGCCCTCAGTTTGTAATTTGGAGGGAATTGGTCTGATGAAGAAGTTTTTGTCACTGGGATAGCTCACATCGGGATCCCAGATCACATAGGAAGCCTCGCCCTCACAGGAACCTCTGACTGGACGCTCTTTGAAGGACAGGCACTGGATGGGAAATCGATTTGCTACAAAGTCCTAGTTGATCATTACGTAAAGTCTGATCATGTGAGTACCTTAGGTCTCACAACAATTGGCTCAGTCGTTAAGACCTGTGATGCTCAGGAGATTCAAAATTACAAGAGTTTGCTCTACCAGTCTTCCTTTGGAAACTCTCAGTATTAGCTAAATTCCTGGGAGGCATCTATAATTCGCAGCTTCGCTCGGTGCACTAAGAAATAATTATTGATTACACTTTAAGAATTCAATATTTAATATAGCAAATATTATATTACTCTTGTGTACACAAATACGGTAACCCGAAATAAATTCCAAACTGTCCATTCGTTAATTAATATGTACCTAACTCTCAAGAAAAAAATTAAATGGATTCTATAATCAATGTACGTAAATGTCTACATGCTTAGTAATAATGCTCACGTCTTCGTAGGAAAAATGTACAATGTACCCTGGTAGCATATTTCCAAAATGTGCATTTTAATTTATTTTAGCAAGCAAAGCATACCTATACATAAGCAAGTGTGACTAATATATAGTTTAACATATTATTTGTTATCAATGAATTGCTGCCATAGTCTGCCAGATTAATGTTGATTGTGACCTAGGCTGTTGGCTGTCGTAGGGTGAAGGCTTGCAATTGTGGTCGGCTGATAAAAATGTGGTCGCCACATTTTTTACCCGAGTGTAGTTGTGTTAGTAGTACCTATAGGTACTCACTACTGTGTCCTGTGTGACTATCGCAATTCTTAATTAATTGACAAAATGAATGAACCAAAAAAACCAGCAAAATTCGTGTAAACTTCATTTTTAAGAACTTCTTTCTTTCTTTCTTTCTTTCTGTAGTCTGCTGTCTGCATCTGCAGCACTCTGTCTTGCAACGCAACCCATAAAAGATCACAAGGCTGTTGCTGATCAGTGTTTAAGTGTTCTTCGTTCTTCTTCCACTTTTTCCGTCAAGAAAAAGAATCCAGGAAGGACAGAAATACTTGTCAACGGTCAACGTCAACAGATCCAATGGGCTCGTCCAGATTAGACGCACCACACACTAACAACAACAGTAACCACTAAAAACAAACACAAGGGAGAAAGGTGAAAGGTAGAGCCTTAATTTTGTAATTTAATAATTGAAATAATTTTCGTTCACATAAATAATAATAATTAAGTTAATTATTGTATAGACTGTTAGTTACTAGTGCAGCCAACAATTTAATGAATTTGTTTTTGTAACTATTTAGTACGATTGACAGTCCACCGATTGCTAAGACATGTCATGAGTGAGTTAAATGCAAAAGCAAAGTGTAGGGGTCTGAAGATGCTGAAGGAATTCCCCCCAGTTGGTTTAAAAAAAGGTAAGATACTTACTTAATTATAATTAAACTGTTTTAAATGCATCATAGTTGATAGTTAAAAATTGAATTTACAAAATATTAGGTAATTACAAATTACTGTCAACTGTCCTATTGCCTGTTATTGCTGTTGGCTTAGTCAGTCATCAGTGAATTTTTGTCGATTATCGATCACCCTCATCATCATCATTTTCATCATCATAATTCGTAATTCTTTAGCACCTTCTCAACTTTGAACTTAAGCCAAAGTAATTGTAATTACCTCATTGAAATGTTTTTTTTTATTATTATTATTTGTAGGGACAGTGATTCTAAACAATGTTGACACATTCATTGAAGGCAATAAAAAATTACTGGAGGATCTCAAAAATGACACAAAAAATATTAAGAAGGGAGTTTGTTAACTATTCACCACATCTAAGACATTATTCAACGTAGATACGCTTATGGATTTACGGAGGCAAATCGTTACAAGCAGGTGAACGCAAAAATTTCATGTGATTTTAAAAGTTAAACTAAATCAAAAATTATTTAAGTCATAAGTCATAAGTTGTAAGTAGATAACTACTTTGCTAAGATCCACACAACACGTGTGTTGATTTGGACAAATTACAATATGTAGGTATTATATTTCGGGAATAACTAATGACACTAATGATACTTGTGTAATAATGGTCGATGATGAAAAAGACATTTTTGAAATGGTTTAGTATTTTCGGACATGGTAGCCTTCCAGAGGTTTTTCCAAATTACCATGCTAAGTACTACAATATAGGAAAAAACACCGTTCATGCTGAGACCTTATTTGTCTATTTGTATGCACCAAGACCAAAAGTTAATTTTCGTTCAAATCGTATACGAGAAACAATATTTTGTCAAGATATTTGTAAAGTACCTATAGTTTTTTCAAATATTGATTCAATCAACAGAATTTTCTGGACATTTTGAAGTACATAGTTGAATTTTTGTTTTACTTCCGACTATAATGTGGACTGGTACTGGTACGAAGAAATCCAGGATGCAATTTGGGCCCTACGCAGTAAAAGAGCTTCGCTCAAGAAATATTTCAGCTCGGTGGCTCGGTCATGATCTCGGTGAAGCCTGAAGCCTAAGGATTTAATTCCCCGAAAACTCTTACGAAGTTTTACAGAAGCGAGGGTGTAAGTGCACTTATTTTATTTGTGTTTTGTTCATTTTCAATTCAGTTATAATTAGTATTAACATTCACTGAGCGCATCTCAGGTAAGTAAGTAAATTTTTTAATTATGTACTGCAAACGCTATACACAATGTAGTGTACATAATATTAATCAAAATCAATAACAAATTATCAGTGTTACATAGTAATAATTATTATTACTGTATTGTATATTTTTATTAAATGTTAGCTTTTAAATACCTTTAAAAAAATCTGTCTCTTCTTTTAAACCATCCTGCGTATCTCTAATACATAAAATTCTCATTTATATTTCCATTGTTGTTGTTGTTATTGTTGCTAGGAGGAGGAGGGGTAGGGGTAGGGGCCGCGGGGTTCGGGACTTCTCCACCGTCATAGCCTTCACTGTCACTACTGGCCTGGTCATAGTCGGGAGCAGGAGGGTTGCCCTGCATCTCAATTAATTTGTTTCTTTTCTTCACTTCCTTCGTTATATTCGTCCAGCCAGGGAACTGTTGCCGAATACTGGGCTTGGAAGCAGCTCCGTGTTCTACGATACAATAACAAGTGTTCCTCAGTTTTTATTCAAAAAAAGTTGAAAGAGTTGCAGATTTAGGATTTAGTAGTTATGTAGTAATATTATTACTTACTGTTATTAAAACGATCAGGAATGAGATTTGAGTCTGCTGGATTGGGACTTCTTGGCTCTACAAATTAAGCCGATTACCAGATTTTTTGTGTATTAAAATACTGAGTGATGATTGACTGAGAATAAAGTACATTTTTTTAATTTGTTTTTGTAATTATGTACCTGTCTTTTTAATTGGATCTGGTTGAGGTTTAGCCAGAGGTGGACCAGCCGGGTCTTGATGCGGGGGTTGTGTTGGGATTGGCATTGGGGGTCTTAGTGGGTACTGAGGTTTCGGGGAATCGGGAAAGAAATGTTGTTGTTGTTGTTGCTGCTGCTGCTGCTGTTGGTGTTGATACTGTTGGCCATAGGGGATTGGAGCCGGGTATGGAACATACTGTTGCTGCTGCTGCTGTTGTTGTTGTTGCTGTTGTTGCTGCTGCTGGTCGTAAGGGTTCGTAACCCCGTTGTTTGGCAGATAGTGTGGCTGTCCATACGGATCGAGGGCCGTATTTGACTGCTGGGGCTGACCATAAGGCACTGCTGGACCAAAGTTTTGTTGTTGTTGTTGCTGTTCTTGATAGGTTCCCGCCGGGTAGTTATTATTTTGCGGCACGACTGCTCCACCATAACCTGAGATAGGTATACAGTTTAAATAAAGATTTTGTACTTTTTAACAGTTTTAAAATCAAATTAAAAGTTAAATAAAACAAAAAGTTCAAAATTTTATCAATTCAAAAGCAATTACTGTGGTGTGTTCCTAGTAAAATTCTACTATTAAGAAGCAAAATGTGACATTCATATCCGATGCGATGGTCAAACATGTCAAAACAAGAATTTAACGTGTCAGAAAGTACAAAACTAGAAATCAGTATTTTAAACAACATTCTCAGCTAGTGACTAGTCTTTCAAAAAGGTCAAAGTAAGAAATTAGCATTTCCCATAAGAACTAAAACTAGTACCTAACTGACACTTTTAAAAACTACAAAACTAGAAATCACATTTTCAAAAGTTATTAAAGCTAGTAAATAACTCTTTCAAAAATGTTAAAACAAGAAATTAACACCTTCAAAAAGTGAAAAACTATAAACCAACATTTTCAAAAACAATTAAAATAATGACTAACTTTTTCAAAAAGGTCAAAAAGAAGAAATTAACATTTCCTATAAATATAAACGATAATGTAAAGCTAGACATATGTAGACCGCTTTCGTTTTAAAAAGGTGAAGTAAAACGAGTTTGTAAAAAAAATTAAACTTTAAATAATACAAAACCATCAATAATAAATAATTGATGATAATAAAAATCAATTTAGTAGATCTTGAATTCAAACATAATTTCAAATTCCTTTTTAAAGGTCTTGAATTTTGAACATAATTAACATCATGTAATTTTACCTTGACCGTAGCTGTAGCTCTGCTGCTGCTGTTTTTCATTGCTATTACGATACGCATCGGATTGCTCAGCTGGCTTCTTTCTGTACGAAAAGCATAAACAGCCACAACAGAAACAGAATCCTAATACAATCCCCACACTAACGACCCCCAGGGCTGCACAGAATCCGATAAAAGCTGATTTTCTACAATAATTACACACAATTCAAAAAAAAATTATTATTTCATCGAAAACCGTGTAAACCGATTTACAGATTTAGGTAGGTTAATTTTTTAACTACCCAATTCCCACAATGTCGGTTGAATCACCCTCGTCCTCGTCACCCGCAGCTTTAATAATATTTTCGTTCACATTTTGAATATTTTCACTCTCAACACCTGACGAAGACGAAGTTGCACTCACACCATCACCGCAGTTAATAAATACTACAGCAACCACTGAAATGATCACTAATAAATAATTAAATCTATTCTGTGAAAATAAATGGTGAGACCCGTTGGTTTTGGATTTAGTTTTGGTTGCCATTTTTAGTACTAAAACTACTGCAATGAGACAAATTAATACTGCAATATGCGACAGGATTTTTCCCTTGACTTTGGCAAACAAGTGGCTAATCAATTGAAAGTTCTACTACCTAAACTAACTACGATTTTCATACTAGGTTGTAGGTTGTTGGTAGTTTGCCGTAGTGTAAGCACCGCTGTAGTCTGTAGTAGCGATTAGTGATTGTGAATCACAACTTCACAAGGATTCTTCGGAATCGGAATCAAGTAATTTAGCTATTACTACTATACGCAAAAGTGAGATAAGATTACAAAAATACAAATTGGCGAGCTTAAAACATGAAATCATCATTATTATGTCAAACATTTATCAGTAGAATACATTTACACCGCAATCACAGAATCACAGTTATACCGTCATAGGCTCTATATTGCTTTCACAGTAATTTTTTTATCTTAATCCATACACATTGACCAAACAAGATTGCATGGAAAAACCAAACACAAACACACGTTATATAGCACTTTTGACTTTGATATGATCACAAAAATGCTCAATTATTATTATGTGATAAAATAAAGTCAAGTGTAATGTTGAATGTATGCAGTATGCTGTATGTTCCATACCTTAAATTCCTTTTTAGAATATACCTATAACCTATAATTAGCTAAAAACAAAGACCAACAATCAATCACGAATCTCTGACTGACAATGAATTCAAACTCATTTAAGCTGTCAATAGTGGTTAACCCGTCAATAGTTTGGAATTTGTAGTATGTTCGGCTAATTGTGATACTTCTTTTAAAAGAATTACAACTTTTATCACAATTAGCACCCCCTCCCTCCGCTATCACAATTACCCGACCCGACCCTGCAAAAACAAAGTTTTTTTTTGAAAGAAATCCTTTAGGAATAGAATGCACGTGCCGTGGCATGGCAGCAGCGGCAGTTGAAAAAAAATGAGCACGTGTTTATTGCCGACCGGTGCCGGTAAATTGATCACGAATTTTGTATAATTACCGATTTTACTGATTACTAATTAAAAGGTCAGAGGTCATAGGTTAGAGTGCGTTCTTTTCCTATATTAAATAGTGACTGACCAGGGCTAGCTTGCTACACCCACTATCAACCACCAACTATGGAAGTGTTGGAAGCTAAACATTACACACGAATTTTAGAAAAATGTGTGTTCGTGTACAATATTTCTGTGGATAATAATGGGAAGCCAACGTACTTTCACAGGCAAGAATAGTTGATCTTTATAATCAGATTTGGTGGTCACAAGAGTTTAAATAATATTAGGTAATTATTGTTTTGATTTTTGAATTTTCTGCTGCATAATTAGACTACGGGCAGCGGACTGGGACATTTCTAATCCCGAAAGAAATTGTAAACTGACTGTGCTAGCACTATCTATGACGAGCCACCCCGATGCCTATAAGTCATGTCTAATTCAACTCCAAGATGACCCGGGAGGTCAAATGTTTGGCGAATCAAATCTCGATTTTTATTCCGCGGACACGGGGTGTGGACCCTCATCGTCACTTATTCCGGTTCACGACTCGAGTCGCTACTTCGCTTTGGAAATCAAAAAGCCATCGGGTCAGTCAGGACAGTTTTTTTTAGTTTAAGGGATTTTCAATGTGATTGTGGAATGTTATGTAAAACTAAAACTGGGTAATTTTTTTGTGTTCCTCAAGGTGAAGTTGACCTTGTTGGTCTTGGGTTCTCCAGTAGGACTGACAGCGGGGATCTCACTGAATGCCTTGAGAACTACTTGCCGTCCCAGAAACCATTTTGTAAGAGAATAAAACAATTTAACTGATCTTACATATTACACGAATTTCCAACCACCTAAATTAAAACTACCACTCCGATCCTCATTGTTGATTGTAGCATTTAAGGAGGAGGTTGGTGATCCTCTGGACATAAAAGATGTGATCAAATCGGGAAGTCAAAAGGGGTCAACAACGAGAAGTCAGTCAACGGAAAATCCACCGCCAGAACCAGATCCAGAACTATTGACTGAAATGAACAACTCTCAGCCTGACGATGAGGCCAACACCGCTGTGGACATCAGACCCGAAATAGGTCTCAACGACGGCGGTCAACAAATCTACTGGAATTTACCGAAGGTGGTTCAACAGTTGGTTGCCATCGGTGAGGCCCGCGTATTCCATGAGCTGGATGGCCTCCTTCGTTGTCACATCTGCCCATTCATCAAGGTTTCTGAGAACGGGAACCCGAAGCCAATCATTCAACACTGGAAAAATGAACATCAACTTCCCAAGTCACTCATTTGTGAGAGTTGCTCCATTATATTTTTGAATGAAGCCCTGGCAGGTCAACATACGGAGCTATTTCATCAAAATGCTTGTCCCAAATGCCCCAAATTATTTGCAAATGAAATCAAACTACAAGCGCACATGTCTATTGTCCACGGTCAATCTTTCCAGTTTAAATGTGAAGCTTGCAGCATTATTTTTTATACTAGAGAAGATTTCCGGAACCATGCTTCTGACACTCAGGCACACCACCCCTTCGTCCAGCTAATCATGGATCCTGCAAATACTCCTACGGAAAATATATGGGAATTTAAAAGAAGGGAGATGAACAGCAAATTGGTTTTTCCCAGTGCTATTACTGCTGCTGACCCTTTAGAAATTGAAGTTGAAAAGCTCCTTGCGTGGGGGGTGGCCCAACGGTACCGTGACCGTAACTCGCTGACGGGAAATGTTCTCTACTGTCTTATTTGTCCGGTCACTTTCGAGCCTATCTCCGGGCCTAAGGGGACAGATACAGATTTGCTACTATTTAATCACTGGGAGCGAGTTCATAGGCTCTCCTCAACAATCTCATTTGCCTGCAAGACTTGCTCTCTTATTTTCTCAATTGAAGCTCACGCCTTTGAACACCGGGAGATGTACCACTGTAATAAATGCCCGCATTGTCCCACAATATTTCCAAGGGAAGATAGTTTACGAATGCATGTGTGGGATCTTCATAAGACGAATTTGAAGTATGACTGTCAACTTTGTGGCCTCGTATTCTCCACGAGACCTGAGTTCAAAGTACACTTGCGATCAATGCATTGGGTATTTTAGCGTACAAATACAGCGGTGCAGATCGCAAAGCTCTGACTGCATTTGATTTGAATTTGAATTAAGACTGAAAACCCAAAACCTGACTTTCTTTAAAGTAAATGTACAATCATTTTCTACATCAACTAAGCGTAATAAAAATCGATTGCAAAATTACTTCATGAAATAGTTTATTTTTATTTAATAATTTTAATTTATTTGACCACATTGACTACAACTTATTACAAAATTACAACAATTACAATACAACTATCCCAAGGGTTACCCTATCACAAAATTTTGTAAAAAAGAGATCCTTTCGAAATATTATGCGTTAGCAGCTCCGCGGCAATACAAAAAAGATTAGCATTTCTTTCTTCTTTCACTTTTCCCACTTTCACGCACGACTAACGCTAACAATTTAACTAACAAAGTCAGCAGTTTACAGTTGACACAGGTACGCTAAATTATATCCCGAATTAGGTATAAAATACTGATCATGATGATTGATAAGTGTCTTATTGTACCATAGTAAATAGTACTGACCAGTGACCAAGTGGCTGACCAACTTTCAACTGTAGGTGTCAAAAATATGGATTGCGACTCGTTGGAAGCTAAACATTACACACGACTTTTAGAAAAGTCTGTGTTTGTGTACAATATTTCCTTGGATAATAATGGGAACCCAAAGTACTATCACAGGCAAGCATTTAATATACTTTAATCATTATTATTTGATTTTTAATTAAAAAAATTATTTTATTCTCATTATTTTTGATTGGTGTTGTCTGTCATCGTCATCTGTTGTCTGTTGCATAGACTACGGGCAGCGGACTGGAACTTGTCGAAACCTGAAAGAGTTTGTAAGCTGACTGTACTGTCCCTAGCTACCCACCCTGCTGCCAATAAATCGTGCCTAATTCAACTTCGAGATGACCCAGGAGGTCAAATGTTTGGTGAATCAAATCTTGAATTTTACTCCGGGTCCGCGGGGTTTGGACGCCCGTCGTCACTCATTCCTGCTCGTGACTCCAGTCGCTACTTCACTTTGGAAATCAAAAAGCCATCGGGTCAGTGATTAGTGCATTTTTTTAAATTTTTTGTGACTGTGAAATGTCATGTGAAACTAGATGAAAGGTATTATTGTTCTACAAAAATACATTTTAATGCCTGTTTTTTTGTTCCTCAAGGTGAAGCTGACTTTGTTGGCCTTGGGTTCTCCAGCAGCACTGACAGCAGGGATCTCACTGAATGCCTCGAGAACTACTTGCCGTCTACGAAACGAATTTATAAGTGCATGAATCTCTTACCTGATGGAACATTGCATGAACTTCCAGTTCCAACGGAGCAAATTAAAGTTAACATCCCAATGGTATCCGTTAAGCAGGAGGAGGAGGCTGGTGATCCTTTAGACATAAAAGTAATAAAATTGGAAAGTCAACCAGAACCAGAACAAATGACTGAAAAGAACTCTGAGCCTGACAGTGCCGAAGCTGGTAAAGTAGTAAAAGTGAGAAAAGTCCCCCGCCAAAGGTACTGGAATGTACCAAAGGAGGTTCAACAGCTGGTTGACATCGGAGAGGCCCACAAATTCCGTCAGCCGGGCGGTGTCCTTCGCTGTCACATCTGCCCACTCATCAAATTTAGTAAGAGTGGGAATCCGAAGCCCATTATCGAACACTGGACAAATGAACATCAACTTATTACCAAGTCACTCATTTGCGTCCATTGCTGGATTATATTTTCGTCCAAAGCCCTTGCAGCTCAACACAAAACATTATTTCATCAAAACAAGTGTCCCCACTGCCGCAAAGAATTTGCCAATGAAATCAAACTTCAAAAGCACATGTCTACTACTGAACACGGTCAGATTTTCCAGTTTAAATGTGAAGCGTGCCGCATTACTTTTTATACTGCGGAGGAATTCAGGGCGCATGCTTCTGATGCTGATTGTGAGGCACACCACCCCCAACACCCCTTTGTCCAGATAATGTTGGATCCAGCAAAAAATCCGCCCACAGAGAAGAAAAAAAAGTCTAAAAAAAGGAAGACGGACAGCCAAGTGATTGTTCCCACTACTGCTGCTGCTGCTACTGGCACTAGTAGTGCCAATAATGTCGACCCTGTGGAAGCCGAAGTTGAAAAGCTCCTGGCGTGGGGGGTGGCCCAACGGTACCGTGACCGGAACTCACCGACGGGAAATATTCTCCACTGTCTCATTTGTCCGGTCACTTTCGGGCCTATCTCCGGGTCCAAGGCGAGATTTACAGATTTGCTCCTGTTTCACCACTGGGAGCACGTCCATAAGTTCGCCTCAGTAATCTCATGTGTCTGTAGGACTTGCTCTCTTATTTTCTCAGTTCAAGCTCACGCCTCGGAACACTCGGAGATGTACCACAAGAATAAATGCCCGCAGTGTCCGAAAGAATTTCCGAAGGAAGCTAGTTTACGGATGCATGTGTTGGGTGTCCATAAAACAATTTTGCAGTATGACTGTCAACTATGTGGCCTCGTATTTTCGACAAAACCTGAGTTCAAAGTACACTTGAGATCCATGCACTATATATTTTAGCGTACAAATCCTGTGCAGAGAGCTCTCTCATCTCAATAATGTATATACATTTGATTGATTTGATCTGATTCATAAGGCTGAAAAACGGAAAAACCATTCTGCCATTGATAATTTTACACTATTATTTTTTCTACATCAATTATTTATTCTTAATAAAAATTGTGCAACAAAATTACTGTGTTCACTTCCTTTATGAAATAATTTATTTTCATTTATTAGTTCTAACTTTACTTTTCGTAACTACTTTTACTTTTTCGAAACGGTACTAATTCTAGTTTTACAACTTTTTGAAAGTGTTAATTTCTTGTTTTGACCCTTTTAAAAGTGTTACTTTCTTGTTTTACGTCTTTTTGAAAGTGTTAATTTCTAATTTTGACCTTTTTGAAAGTGCTGCTGTCTTGTTTTGAGCTTTCTGAAAGTGTTAGTTGATTGTTTTCATATTTTTGAAAATGTTAATTTCTAATTTTGAACTTTTAGAAAATGTTAATTTCTTGCTTCGAATGCTTTTGAAAATGTTATTTCTAATTTTGACCGTTTAAAAAAAGCTAATTTCTAGAAAAAGCTCTTTTCTATAGCATTCTATCCATGGTTTCCCCGTCTCGAATAGGTTAAACCTGTTGAAAACGGCAATAAATGTTAATTTCTAGCTTTTTTTTAGTATTGTTTATTGTTTTCAAAAGTCAATTGTCAATTAAGTACCCTGTTCGACTTTTTAAAAATGTTGGTTTCTAGTTTTAATTTTTTTAGATTCTTAATTACTAGTTTTTGACACTTTTTCTCAAACCTTTTTTTCATGGTTTGCCCGTTCCGAATAGGTAAATTTAATAAATAAAATAAAAAATTAATTAACGTATAATTAGCAAAACCAAAACTGCTTCTGTCCTTGGATAACTTTTTTTTAAAGAAGGCGGGAAGTTTTGAATTCCAACTCAATTGAATATTGAATAATTAATTCAATAATTCATTAAGCCAAAGTTGAGAATGGATTAAATATTGAATTTTTGTAAGAGTTCTCGTCGAAAAGTCGAAGCAAGCACGGCATTTCGTAAGAAGGTTTTAAAATGGAAACTAGTTTGTTTGAAGTAAATAAAAAGTTGAAAACTAGTGACGGCATAGATAGTATTAAGGACAGTAGTGTTGGGGGAAAAGGAACTTCTGAATGTGTTACACCAGAACTAAAGAAGTCAGAATTAACCACAACTCCAGTGATGGCAATGACGAGGAAAGAAAATGAAATGTCTCCTGAAGACAAAGTTTTTTCAATAGACTTGGTAAGTATAAAGTAATTTTTTTAATAAAATGTACCTATAATCTGCTTAAATTAAAACTAGCTAGTTACGTTCAACATTTTGACATTCAACATTTTGAAATTAACCTTTTCAAAAAGTTATTACCTCTATCCAGTTTTAAATCTCTTTGAAAACGACGGTTTCTTATTTTGACCTTTTTACAAAGTGTTAGTTACTAGTTTTGACCTTTTTGAAAACGCTAATATCGTGTTTTAACCTTTTTTTAAAACGTTAGTTTCTTGCTTTGACGTTTTTGATAACGCTAATTTATTGTTTGGCCCTATTTTAAAAGTGTTAGGCAGTTACTAGTTTTGACCTTTCTGAAAACGCTAATATCTTTCTCCTTTTTTTAAACGCTAGTTTCTTGCTTCGACGTTTTGGAAACTCTAATTTCTTGTTTTTTTACCTTCTTTTAAAGCCCTTGCTTCTTGTGTTGACCTATTTTAAAATTGTTAGTTAGGTACTAGTTTTGTCCTTTGTGAAGTGAAAACGTCACTTTATAGCTTTAACCTTTTTCAAAAATAGTTAGCTACTGCTTCTTCTGACCTGTTTGAAAAGGTTTATTTTAGAATTATCAGTTTTACAAAGCATTCTTTCTATGGTTGATGGCTTCGTAGTTTCGAATAGGTAAGACCGTTGCTGTTGGTCTCAATTTCAATTTTCAATATTTAGATTCAAAAGTTTGCACAGGAAACTGAGTAATTAATTTGAATTATAGGTAATTAATGGAATGATTAATTGAATTTAAAAATTACAATAAAATAATAATTATGTGCAATACTAACTTATATTTTAGATCCTGTCAATGATACTCCGATGTGTGGACTCGGCCACCCTCCTGTCTTCCGTCCGTCTCGTGAGCACTCGTTGGAGTTCCGAAGCCACCAAAATCCTTCAAAAGCGTCGATCCCCCCACGTTTGCTTCTTCACTTATGACAGCGACGTCAAGGACTTTGTCACCGTTGTAATGTGTCCCAATCGGTGGAAGGTCAAACGGACTCTGGAGCAATTTATGCTCTGTATAAAAGAGTGGGGCCCGGGTCGATTTCCGTGTCGTAATTTTAGCTTTGACGGTGGGAAGCTCATTCATTCCCATCTTCAGGATTTCTTCACCCATCACGGTGAGGAGGTGGAATCCCTGCGGCTCTGCTTGTTCGAAGATGACCAGGATGAAGACGGGGATGAGACTGGCATCAAAGACTACTCATCCCTCAAGGATTTTGCAAAATTACTGACGGAACAACTCCCTAAATTACAAGTTCTCAACCTGGACGTTTTCCCGTTTGAATGGGAATATGAGAAAGGGACGACAAAACGGTGCAAATTAAATCTGTTTCCTCCAAAAACTCAACCCACAGTATCC
>JAQFZC010005601.1:0-13855 GCA_034695205.1 Dicyrtoma fusca
GGAAATAACTCCCCCCCCCCTCTCAAATAACTCCCCTGCTTAAATAACTCCCAGCATAAGCATTAACTTCTACCTTTGTGTAGCACTAAATCGTTACAATTTATAAGATTCTTGAATAAAACTGTAAGCTAAATACTGTACATGTACTAAAAATTCATAGTCAAGGAAAATGCACCAAACATTTAGTTCATTGTTAAGTTTGGATGCCTTTGAAAACTCTTGCGTCATACGAATTAATCGTAAGTTAGAAATAACTCCCCCATCAAATAACTCCCCTGCTTGAATAACTCCACCTGCCGGGAGTTGATTTTTTTAATAACTCCCTTGGGAGTTATTGGATGCTTTACGGTATGTTTTTAAAAAATGTTGATTAAAACTGACTGTTCTTTGTCTACTTTAAACGAGTTTGTAAACCCACGCGTATAACATTAACCTGTAAAAAACGTTCCAAATATTTTTTGGATGTGGTTAGGCCCTACGCTATTTCACATTTAGACTTTTTCGGGGGACACATAATCGAAGATTTGCAGTAATTACGGTACATGAAACCAAGTTATACACTACTTGATATACCTTCAGTACATCGTGTTTGTGGGTGAGGTTGCTTAAATTACATGGGACTTGTCGAAATCAAATAAAGTATGAAATCAAACAACCCTCCTACTTTCTTTCTTGATTTCTCTTTCCTTTCTTCCATTTTTTTAACATGTACATTTAAACATCAAGCTGTCAAACACCCGCAAGTAGCTTGGATTTGTTCATCCGATACTCACTTTTGACTCTACCAAAGTATTAGCTAGTACACAAAAATGCTTAAAATAACTTGAAACCAAACACAGTTTTTAAAGAAACTTTTTTTCCCTCTTCGTTGAAATTACATTGAAGTCCAACACGCACGAATCCCCACAGGCCTCACCAATGCCATGTACATACATTACATGTCAGGAGATAAAATCAGATTAAATCCGAGCTGAACTGGACAGAACTGATGGGATGTGATGTGATGCAATCGGTTGGGGAATGGGGAAGGAAAATGACCGTTTGATAGAATCACATTGAAACCCAAAACCAAGAACCACATCGTTATAGTAAATAGTTGTAGTAATCGTAAAAGTAATCATTACAGTAATACTAAAGAGGTTAAATTAAATGCAGTGAAACGACAGGAAAGCAGCTACATAAAAATTGGAAAGAAAGTCTAGAATGAACTAGTGAAAGCAAGGAGGCTAAAAATAAATTATAGCTAATCTTGGAAAATGTACTACATTTGTGTCAGCAATTTTTTTGTCCCGTTTACTGGTTGCTGCTCAGTAATCTGTACTTTGCAAAGGTTGTCCGAGCATTGCAAAAATCTTCTAAATAAAGTTTCAGAACGCAACAGTGTACCAGCAGATGGCAGATTGAGTCACGCTGTTAACGTAAAAAAATACGGCACTGGAGAAAGTTTTTAAACGTGCGTAAACGATTTGTTGTGCATCGTCATAACGTTTTTTACTTGTCCAAAAAGTGATCACATTACGTTCTAAGAGCTTTTGAGTGAAAGTTGTTAGTTTTAGATTTCACAAATATAAAAAAACATTGCACAATGTCATTATTACGAACGAAAATGCTGTAAAACAAAAACATTTTGCAGCCCAACGCAAAACACAACGACTTGCCGTGCATCCACTTTCACTGTAAAAGAAATACACATTAGAGAAGAAGAAAAGCCTGGACGCGAAGAATGACATAAATGAATAATTTACTGAAATGCGCAAATTCTCAGTCATGTAGGTTCTCAAAGCTATAGCATGAGAGCAGAGAGTAGGTGAAAGGAAATGTCTACGAATTGATAGTGAAAGCATACTGTCTTAAACCTATAGCACAGCGTGGTAGCTTATATCCGTTGGTTCAAATTTCAAGTTGGAGCTCCAAGGTTTACTTAATCAGGGAGGAGAAAGTAAACAATGAGAACAAACGAGCCAAGATTTCTCTCCATCAAAATAAACATTCCACAGAACATTAGTACTTAATAGAAGAGTGTGATCATTGCTTAAGTTTCTAATTAAACTTCACAATCTAAATGCACATACGATTTAATAATATACTGGCCTAGCTGATAGCATTGTTCCTGCATGCACGCCTAATATAGTCACGTTTTATTTTGACTTTCTCTTTTTCATGCAGACGTATCAAATGCATTTTGAGTAGCAAATAATGAAAATTAAGAAAACTAATTTATAATTCCTCTCACAGTCTAATTACGTGTATTGTAATTACAATTTGAATGCTACGGAAGCCATTTAGCAGCTTTTATCTCTATGCGCAATAAATTCAAAATGTTGTGTAAATGTTATAGTACCGTCATTTCGCAACCATTTTTAGGTTAATTAACGTCAAGGCTGCACTGTACTGATGCCTTTGCTTATCTGTAGGCCGTATTTATTTATCTCTTTGGGTGACAGAAGTAGAATTTTAATAATTTTAAAATAATTAAATTCCAAACACGATTGTTTTCCTTGAATAATGTTAGCATGTAGTACACTAGTATGTCGGTATAATTTGATTCAAGTGATGCCTTTCATAGATAATGCAAAGTTCTTCTGTGCTAACAAATACGGTAAATCTATTGTTGACAGCAAATTTTGTGCCTGTTATGCCCTGCAAATGTATTTAGTAATATAAAAATATATTTTAAAAATCCTTCTATACTTTTATTCACTCGAATATACGCTGTAGGTGAAAGGATTGTTTAGAAGAAAGAGAAACGCGTTGGTAATAAAGTGTAAATTTACTGAGAATGGAGTCCGCTACCATATAAACTAAATTCTGCTTTCACTGCTTTCTCCTTCATGTATATGTACACTTTTCAGCTATGCACCAGAAATTGTATTTGCTTATGTGCTTTAGATCATTATTCAAACAGACACTCTATACGTGTATATATCCGAATACATCTACTTATGTATAAATCCCAGCGCCATCGTCGCTTTCCATATAATTTATATTATCTCAAGGATTTATACATACGCCGTAGTTATTTCAAATTCAACCCTTCGCCCTGACTTTCTCTATTCTCCGTGAGAAAAGGCGGCTGAACAATAACGTTACTAAATAACAATACAGAGCAAAACTGGGAAACACAATACTTTCTCTACATTACTTTCTCTTTAGAATAAGAAACCCTGTAATTTTAGAGCAAGATAGAGAAAACCTACAAACTGGTTGATACAAGTACGTTTGCTTTCTTTGACGGTGCATGGCATGCTATTACTATGGACCTGACTTTGGTCGAATCGGAAAGACAAATTACACGAAGAAATAATTATACTTCTCAGCCATGTGCCTTCCTTAGTGTAGAATTACAAACGGAACAAAAGATGAATGTCAGCCCATACAACACACAAACTAATGTATACATATGCCGCTGTAAATTTATTTCTTGTTTTCTCCCTCAATAGTTTTCCCTATGAGTCTTTAATGAGAGGCGTTTTCACTATTTTGAATTCAGAGTCATTTAAAGTTACAGTAGTATTGACAAACTTCCAACAATGTAAGATTTTAATGGACTTGGCTAGGCCCACAATTTTAATTTTTAAAAAATTGTCAATTTACACCGTATAATACCTACTTCTTAAAACGAAAATACTACCCCGAAAACGCCACAATACGACCTTGACCGACTTGTGACAGTCAGAGTTACAGATGTATTGCCAATGTCGCAAACAAAAATGACTTGGTATAACATTGCAAAAAATTTGAATACTTTAGCTAAAGTTTGAGGATAAAAATGTATTTTGGTGCAATAATAATAAAAAAAGGTTGAATGTTAGAATGACAAGAAAAACTACCAACTTTCACTTTAGAGGAGAAAGTAGTCGCAGACATACATGTATAAATAGATAACATAACACAACAACAACATGACATGACTTTCACTTTGCTCAATACTTCAAAATGCGGTTGCGGTTAGGTGTATCCTTGTGTCCCGATTTCTCACAAAACTTTCTCCAGATTGCTTTCTTTACTACGTCTACTTAGGTATGTGTGTATACGTACATATAGTTGAATGCCACACTATGACGTACTATACTGTGGTATAGATAACCGCTTTTCCCTCTGACGTCTGACTTTGAAAACCCCAAGTGAGTTTGGGCACGACACAAAGACGCGCTTGAAAAGTGTATAAAGTAACTATCTACACGTTTGTGATGCATTCAAAAGCCAAAACTAGAGTTGAGACCAGTGGAGAGCAACCCTACGTGCAGTCTAAATTTTGCCAATACTTTGTACACCTATTCCCAACGATAGTTTGATGCGCATCTTACCACTCTACATGACAAGGACATCAACTTTATTGTATCTCTGGACTAGGTATGTAGTATTTATTCTGGAAAAAAGTAAACGTGACGCAATTGTCAGTTTATTTCGATTTTCCGGTAGGTGTTACTTCGAATAGAAACTACTGTACTTTTATGAGGCAATACATTAGTGCGAGGGCTTGACGTAGTTCCTCATTGATTTTTCAGGGTTAGATTATAAATGTAAATTAGAAACGTATAAACACTGTCCGTAACAAGCTTTATTTAAAAGATAAGAGATGAGCTTAGATGAAATAGAGAACCAACTTTTACGGAGGGAAACTAAACGTGCGCCCTTCAACTGGTGCTTTCCGCGTTGACATTTTGCAACATTCTTGGGAAAATGTGAAGGCTTAGCATGCATTTCCGTACAGTTCCATGGCAATACGAAGGACAAGTAAAGTTTAAGCTTAGAAAATGTCGATGGCAAGACCAGAAAAGAGTAAGCAAGAGCTACAGAGAATACATTTTTGAAACAGGAAGATCACCTTTGAGAAGGACCTTTGAGGTCAGGAAAGATCATAAATCTTTCATAAATTGATCTTCCAAATGGAATGGACTAACAAAGTTTTTGTTTGTACTTTCAATTCCAACAAAGTTAAACTTTTTTTCAACGTTATTTTCCCAGTACAGCCAGCGAGAATGAAGAAAAGACAAAGAAAAGACAAGACAGTCTCATAATAAAATATCTGTAGCTGTAGACGTACGTAAAGAGAAAGTACCTCACAATTTTCACTCCTTTGCTGTCTCATTCCGTCTACCTTTTCCAAATGCACCGCACGGCATATATAAGAACGCATTATGATCTACACAGTTCGGGTTCCTTGGCCTGGCGAGCGTTGCGTAGCATAGTTACATGCTTGTAATATAAATACTTTCTCTTTGCATTACATTAATATTCAAGGCGCTGTCTTGACTTTACTTCACTTCACTTGACTTAGCTTGACTTGGCTTGTCTTTTGCCTGGGCTTTTTGACTTTGGCATTACACTCACTGCGGTTTCCACTGCTCACAATCAGTCTGGGATGGATCATGACTGTCAGGCAGAGCTTGACTGAGCGAGAACTATTTCTCCTTTAGCACTTCATCTGAGGCATCTCACTTTATTTCGTCTAATTTCATTGGAGCGCATCTTAGAGTTTTGAAAATGAAGAAGTTTTCTTAGTTTGTGTAATCCTGTTTTTAACTGACGCATTTCATAGTTATAACATAATATTATTTAGCACAATGTAGCAAGCATCGTACAACCAAAACATCCAAAGCTGGCTGTTAATAAATTAGTTGAGCAGCATTAAAGACATGCAAACTAGTCCCTTAGCTTACCTTGTTACTTTCACATTATGCTTTCACTTACATTAAAAAAATTAATTTCAAGCAAATAATAGGAATATTGTATATTTGTAAGTATAGCTTTCTCCCGAGCAGACATTTTTAAAACTGTGAGTTACTTCCATGGTTTTCGATACAGGAGAACTCAACAAGCGCAGCTATAACAGCAAAATAAAAATACGGGATAAAATAATCCCACGAAATAACTAACTGCAAGATTTAATGCGTGCACGGATCGTACATTAAAATATCTATAATTGGGTGACGTAGCCCTAAACCATAACCACCCGCCAAACCAAAATCGTAAAGGAACACACACAAGGGCCCAAACAAATGATATTGTTGACGTATGGAGTGCTAGGCAGGTATTAGAGTAATATTACATCGAGTCATGGTATCTACAATAGATACATACATACAAGCATCAGATGAAATAAGGTAATATAAGAACTTTCACTCCATCCTAATAAGTAAGAAGAAACAAGATTTGTTTTCATTCATTATTTCTTTCCCCAGCCCATTCTCTCCATATATGTAGCATAATGCAATTTATAATAGAGTTATGTTATTATAACCAGAAATAAATTATGCTCTGAAGGAAATTACATAGGGTGCTTGGTTGTACATATATATGAATGGTTACTACTGGGACACTGCTTAGGAGAGCCCATGAGTATACTAGGAGTGAGACAGCCAGTGAGAGAGAGAGAGAGAAAGTAGAGAGAATTAAACGGGTGGTGAATTTAGGAGAGGGAATTAGAAAGACAGTCATAAATCAAGGAAGGAGAGACGGAGAGAGCGAAAAGAGAAAGTGAAGCAATTTTTTACAGACATTTTTATGCCACAAGTCAACTTCTTCTTTACTCTGTCTTGCCCTCTCATTCTACAGTGCAGTGCTTAAAACCTCCTTTCTTTTATTTTTTTATCCTATTCTATATTTTCCGGAGGACAAATCGTAGGAGAAGAGGCGTAAAGGACCTTTTGCGTATTACTAAAATGCAAACCAGCTTGCAATTATAGCTGCATGATGATCCAATAACCAACTTTTTCTCTCCTACATTTAAAGAAAAGCGCGTTTGCCTCTTTTGCTGTAATGTGTAGAGTTAAATGAAACTCAACTCTATCATGGCATAACATAGTAGAGCGTGGCTTTCTCCCACTTTCACTCGTTGCCCACTTCAAAAATGAGATGCATATATCTTTATTTTGTGGACTTGTCTTCTAGTCTTAAGCAAGGCATCTATTTTGACTTGGCTTAACTTGAACACGTTCGCAATGGAGGAAACCTTCATCTTATTATTACAAATTCGGTGCGTAATGATGCTCTCAGCATTTTTGAGTAATTCTGAAGAAAGCATGAGCATCCTTAAAATAGGTTATTATATCATCATCAGTACAAAAGGCAACGCTTTATCTCCCGCTGCTATTTGCTGCTTTACGCTTCTTCCTACTTTAGCAGTTGACATATCACGCTAACCTTTGACCTTAATGTATTTCTTCTCTCTGCCAATTGAGAAAGTGCCTATTGGACGTTGCAATTTATATGACTACCAAAATTATTAAAGTGTCTGTGCTTTATTGTGGACAGAACTGAGCGCGCAGGCTTAAGCACTACTTGTACACCTACGCTCGTATGCATGGAATTATCGCATCACATTAAGCAAACTGTAGTGACGAATGAAATCGTTAATATAAATGATGGCATTTTATTCTACTCGGCGTCTCTTTGCGCAGTATTTAATTTGTCACACCTAATAAAAATTAATATCTTCTCGCTGCTTTAGTCTCAATTGCTGACATTGGCAATCGAAATATTTTATTAGTTCCTTTAGTCAACGCAGTTATACAACACAACTCAAAAGGTTCCTTTTTGCAGTCTGAATATATGTACATATTGACAGGGAAATAATGTTCTTCTAATCCTAATGTTGTGCTCGTAAAAGTAAAACATGAAAGACCACACTCCCACACGCAACTTGACTAGAGCCGACATGAAAAGCAAATGCGAAAATATGAAAATGGAGTAAGCAATTTATGAGGAAAGCCCTAGGATTGTGAGTCCTATTGTACATGTAAATGTTAAGCTCAGGCAGGTCAGTCGTGTTGAGCACACCAGGGCATAATAGACAATAGACGTGCCTACAATGCTTTCTACTTTCTCCATGAATAGTAAAGGATGGGAGAAAGTCTAGTCAAGTTGCAAGTAATATCTAATGAACTCTGTGCATGTAGGTTGGTTCATTAGATATAGTTGTTATTTTATTCTACACTTGTAAGAAGTGGGAGAAAGTCGTCTTATGAACCTAATGAATGACTATCGACTATCATGTGCTTGTAACAGAAACTCAAGAGAAAGCACAAGGAATATTGTTATATTTCCATGCTAAGGGAAATGCTTTCCCTTCCATGATTATTTAATAGAGTAATGACCATCTTACATCTACAGTCATAAATATAAACTGTAAACTATAGAGTCATGCGGAGAAACAAAAGGAAGGCATTAGGTGAGTAAACCTTTGAATTTATATTACATTTTCTCTTTTCTCCTTTTCTCTTTCTCCTTTTGCAAAGAGTAAATAGGAAACCGTAAAGAGTAAACTTCCATCTTCCTAAGCTTTCAAATACATAATGCGCATTTATAATAAAACTGAAGCTTCCTCTATTCTTTGCTGCTTTCTTTTTTCTGGCTCCAGATCTACTTTCTACTTTTTACTTGTGACTTTTGTTACATTTTTGTATCTATTTTGCAAAGAGCGTGAAACAAATTATGTAGGTTTTTATAGAAGCCACTTCAGCTACATATTTTCTCTGGAGAGAAAGCATGCCATCGCAATATTGTAATGTAGGACTTCAGTGGGCTAGTTAAGTTTTAAAATGGCTGTAGTTTTATAGTACGAGAGAGATAGTCAAAGGAATTGGAGGAATGTGAGTGTGAAAGGGAACCGTTTAAAATTCAAAGGAGCAACTTTCACCCGAGAGAGTCAGATCCAAAGTCCAAGTACGAGTGTGTAAAATGTTTCAAATATCCAGTACTCAGCGCTTATCGGATCTCCCAGTACTCTCTGTGTGTAGGGAAGAGAACACATACGTAAAAAATAAAATGCTGCAGAAATATTTAAACAATGTGATAAGATTGAGAGCGATAACGAACGAGTTATCAGCTTTAAAAAATATTTATAGTTTCCATTCTAATATGTACCTACATTTTGTGAGGTATAAAAAAGCGTTTAATTTATTCTACAGAAATAAACTTGCATTTTTTGCTTTGAAATGACCAGAAAGAGCGTAAAATATATAAAGCGGTGCATTTAATAAACTTTGAAGTGTAGATAGCCTAGTTTGCACAAAGTAAAAAGTATCGCAAAACAACGGTTGAAGTGCATTAGGTCTTACGTATGGCACGTAATACAATACTAGACTGCTTATTGCTTTTTTCTATTCTGTTTTTGTCTTGGTAGTAATGCAATGGTTAATTTCGCTGCTTCTGTTACTTTATAGTCTATGAATAAAGATTTGATGGGTATTGCCGCTTCAAGTCTGAAGCCTTGGAGTAAAGTGGGGTATGTGGGTGAGATCATGTGCTTTACTACTGTGAGAAAATGATCTGTATAAGGCAAACGGTTTACTTAAATACATGCGCAAATTTCCATCCTATTTAAATGAAGAAAGTTGTACTTAGGATGCATGCCTATATAAAAGGCTGTATACACTATCGTATAGATGCCGCCTTCACAAATGTATATGCATTGCATTATTTCCTGTGTGTATTTAAATGGTTTTTCTTCTAATGACTTCATTGGCCTCATTTGCTCGTCTATTGCTTTTACGAGTCCTACTGAGCTTTGAGATTCTGCCTGCTCTTTGAAGCTTCTGTTCTTTCCTAAGGTTTAATATGAATAGTGTATGAGTGTGCATACATATGGACGAAGCTAGGTTTTCTAGTGCTTCAGACTGTAGAAATAACCCTACACAGATAGTACTGATATAATGCCCATTGCCCATTACAATAAAATGCAATACATACTAAACAATGACTTGTAGCTTAAGTTAGAGCCAGCCCAAAGTTGGCGTCGAATTTCAAATGAGAGAAAGTCAGTGGAAATGCTTTTGCTTTCAGCCGATGAAAGTAAGCTTGCTATGAATGCTGGCTATAGTTTTACAATATTGTATGGCCATGGAAGAGGCAACAACCATTTCTATGTAAATAAGAGGCAGTGTGGAATCACTGAATGTAAATTTCAAGTGTGGACACATCGCCGATTAAGTGTGAATGTACTTTTTCCACTCTTCACAACAAATCCCACTGAGAGCGAAAGAGCAACTAACTACTCCACTTGAAAGCTATTCAAACCTAGCGCTGGGACTGGTGACGAAATCAATGCTATAGAACGGCGCTTGGGAAACAAAAGGACCTAAATCCTATGGAAAATATGCAAATTATCTTATATGCTTTCGATTACAACACCGTTTTTAAAAATGTTAGGCTCTGCAATTATGCCTTATTAAGCGTCAAATTATATTAAAACAACTGTATAGAGCAAGCTAACAATTAGTAAATAAAAATACGTAGTTTCGTTTCTTGGACCTATTCGGAACTGCGAAGCCATCAACAGTGGAAGAAATGTTTTGTAAAAGTGTGTATTGTACAGTATACTTTTTTTCCAAAAGGTCTCAACGAGTAACTAAAACATTCCAAAAAGGTCAAAACAAGAAATAAGCGTTTTCAAAAGGTCAAAGCTCGTAACAAACACTTTTAAAAAAGGTGAAAACAAGAAATTAGCTTTTTCAAAAAGGTCAAAACGGGTAACTTGCACTTTTAAAAAAGATAAAAACGGGTAAATCGCACTTTTAAGAACGGTCGAAACAAGAAATTAGCGTTTTTGAAAACTAGTAACTAACACTCAAAAAAGGTCAAAACAAAAAGTTTGCGATTTCAAAAAAGTCAGCTAATAATTAGCACTTTTAAAAAACACGAAGTTGGTGCTTTCAAAGAGAAGTAAAGCTGGATATATTACCGTATCGAAAGGGTTAAAAGCAAAGCAAATTAAACTTCGTTCTACCTCTTCAGTCACCATCGTTACCCTCACCATGATATGTATACCAGGAGAAAGCACCGCGATAGGAAATCCAATGGGTTTGAAACGTTGGGTTTGAGAATTTTGCCAAAGTCCCATCCTTGTTGCTACAGGGACGCTAAAGGGAGTGAGAGAGAGTTACCGTTATGGAGGCTGTACCTTTCAGTAAGTACACGGACAAAGAGTGGAAAACTGGAATGGTGAAAGTTGTAAGTGGACAAGATTGATGGTATGATTGGGGGTTATTTTGTTAACGGAGGCAATTGCCGTTGTAGCAGTTATTGTTCTTATGTGATAATTGCCTAGACTTATCCTCCCAGTAGTCTCAGACCAGCTAACTCCAATTTAACTTAATGTTAAGAGTTTAAAATTATTCTAAAAATTTCAGAAGAGAAAGTTGTAGCATTATTTCTTTAGAATTAAATTAAGTAAAATTGTAATTTAAAATACTCGGAGTATTTCTAAATTACCGATAGTTCTTTGAGGTGGACTTTAACGCCGATTATGCAATCTACAGTTGAGCAAGAAGACAGCTCAAAGCATAGTTCCTTTTTCGAAACGCTATGTCTAAATGAAGTACTTGCTGCTTTTTAAACAAGTTTGCAAATTATTTTTTTTTCTTTTATAATTCAGACTGTAAAAGAAACCAATTTAAAACAAAGAAGGAAACTTCCCTGTAATTTAAAAAAACAGAGTATTTTGACATCTTCTATTTCAACTCCTCTTTCTCTTTGCTTTCACCATCTATCAAATTTCAAATAGAAGGAAATATTCATACGTAGTGTACCTATTCCGCTTTCTCATAGTTCCCATTAGTCGTAGCAAGGCCAGAACTTGTGTTTCTGAGCCCATTGAATAACAAATTTAATAGGGAACACAAGAATTTATTCTATGCTTCCCTGTACTTAAATATTTTATGCTCGCTTGTTTTTCTCTCCTCAGCATGAGCACATCAACCATCAGAAGGAGCCCTGTGCGTGTACTTGTGTCTTCTGTGTATGTATGCAGAGAGTGTAATCAGGTGGGAAGGGCTATTAGTTTTATTCCCGAGCTCTTGGAATTTTACTGCAGTCGAGTCCCGTTGTTTTTTATTTTCGTCTACATGGTTCACTTGGTGGTGTTTTGGTGTAGTCGTTTGACGGTCCGTTAGCACAATGATCCACGTAACACTTCCTTCTTACCTGTTTACTTTCTCTATTCGAATTTTTAGCAGAGGATATTGCTACGATATGATATAACAGACAAGGACCTGGTAGGCAGGGCGACGGCCGGAAAGTATGGTACTTCTCAAATGCCTTTCACCGCATTATGGGCAATGCAATAGTAATGGTTACACTCGTGGCAATGACAGTGACGACAGTACACATACATCTAATAGTTCCTACCGTTACCCTTCAATTAAACAGCAACGCTTTCAAAATTGTACATTTAGAACAGTGGAAATGTCGTTTGGTATATTAAAAAGGTATAAGTATATGTATGCTTTCACTTTCAACAATACCAACCGAACATTTTAGTACTATATTTTAGTATATATAAGTTTAGTTCCATATTTATATATTTTGCATAGAAAGCTCCTTTTTTCAGCCTACATACCAAAAAAGTATGATGCGCAGACGTACATCTTTCACAAAGACTTGGACAAAATACAGAAAGTAAAAATGCCGGGCAAATGGATGGCAATGGTTGGGCAAATTAAGCGTAGGGACACTTGCATAAATTACAGATGCACTTCTTTACATGTTATGATTAAGAAACGTACAATGGCTAGATTTTTTGAACTAAGGGAACTCTTTAAAGAAAAGAAAATTCAAAATTGAGCCTGTCAAGGTAATCTTTGGACGGCTCCTTGCCCAAATTCTATGTGTGTTCTGGTGTTCCTATGTGATGGTCCTGGGTTAATTTCACTTGACTTGGCAATGGAAAAGCTGAGTCATTAAGGGCGATCGTGCTACGCATAATTCCTCGATTAAAGTTAACGATAAGAAAATTAAGCTTCCTACGACATTTTACGTCCATTAAATTATTTCGCTTTCTCTTACTTTCCCTCCACACATTCCCTATGACTCTCTTACTTTCCCTTTTCAAGGTCCACAGACTTCTTGCTCAAGCGATATAGCATCCCATTGTAATGGAAACTACATCTGTATTCATGCCTGTATGTACTGTCGTTGGAAGTATTGAATTACATGCGTGTACTTTCACCCGTGTAGCATTTAATTCTCCAGGAAATCGCCTAGACATTCAAACGTCGAAACTTTGCGGATACAATAGAGAAAGTGAAAATGAAAGTGGCAGTAGAATTGGGAATAAAGTCAAAATATATCATCAATAAATTATCGAATGGTCTTTAGGGCATGAAAACGCGGAAATTAAATTTTAAATTTTGAAATATACACATATCTTTATACAATTATATTATATATTACATTTTTTATACAATTTCTATAAAAGCTGGTTTTGACAAATGTTTGCTGCAGCAATTTGTACTACTAATGTTACAGGGAAAGTGGCCCAAGTGGTTAAATTCTTTATTTCGTTTCTATTTCGCTTTTGGACATCGGAGACTATTACAAATGATTTTCGTTTCTTGGAATGCTGTCTTCATTCCTGAGATGCTGACTGTGACATCCGTCTGTCTATATACTGCCTTAGGCTTTGTACTCGTATTTGCACGAAGGTATATGATCATAGTTGCTTTAACTCCTACGCTATGCTTCTGCTGCTGTTTTGGGTCCTGAACTTGACAGGATTTGTAGTGTCACTACGCCTACGCACACACACATTTTAGAACCCCAGACAACTGTTCGAAGCGTTACTGGTTTGCCAATAAAACTCACAAACGCTCCTAAAATTTGAATAATGGTATTCAAAATGCTTATTGAAGGTGATGGAGCGCGCTGATTAAAGTGCACATGTTTACTTTTTTTAATATTTAAAAAGAAATAATTTATAGATTGAAAATTCAGAATGTCAGACGTTAACTAGTGAAATAGGTATGTTTTCAAAATAGGTTAATACTTGAGAGCTTTCACTGTTAGTACTTTAAATAGAATGATAATTACCAAATTAACCCATCAATCTCGCGTCTGTAACCCTACAGACCAGCTG
>JAQFZC010005602.1:0-13853 GCA_034695205.1 Dicyrtoma fusca
GGTCAAAACTAGTAAAATACACTTTTTCAAAACGGTCAAAACTAGTAAAATACACTTTTTCAAAACGGTCAAAACTACTGAATAACACTTTTAAAAAGACAGAAAAGTAGAAATTACCATTTTCAAATGGTCAAAACTAGAAATTCTTCTTTTTCAAAAACAATCAAAACTAAGTATATATTACCGTTTTGAAAGGGTTAAAATAATCATTAGGTACGGAAAAATATGCAATAATATTTTTACAAATTAAGCCAGCATTACTTTTGAGCAAGCATGCTTAATCCTAATAGAGATAAATGGTCAGAACACTTTGCTGTATAATAAATGGCCGAACATGGATAATTAATCTTATCAATTCTATTTATCAGTTAATGACTTCATCGACAGTGTGCCTTCGTCCTGGGCCCAAATGTGTGAACACGTTAAGCTTTTCAGAGACAATAAAGGCTGCTGGATTAAAATCAATAGTTTGAAGAAGATTATTTTGGGTAAGAATTGGGCCCGTTACGTAACTAACCGAACAAGTTTACTTCAAAACTTATTGTGTGCTTCACCAAATCTTCAAGAAATCAAAGGTTGCAAGGGGATGGATTTCCTGGCTTTTCTTCCCAGTGACGACACTAATGCTACTGCCAGTACCAGCAGTACTTCACTATGAAAAGTACACGTAATGAAAGCGCTCACCTTTGACCCCCGCCCGGAGACTTTGGCCTTGTATAGCGAATTTTCGGATGGTCCGGGTAAACTACCAACTTGTCTACAGATTCAGAAACTTACGATTGAGACAAACTCGATCGTATCCCAGAAACGTGGCCTCAGGCAACATCAATTTTGACCCAGTTTCTCAAAATAATTTCACCGACTCTAGAAAAATTGGTGATAGAGGGCCCTCTGGGTTTCTTGGGAGAGAACTTGCAATTTCCCAAGTTGAAGATCGTTACGAAGCTTTACTGTATTATTCAGGTAACCAACATAATGCTTTTTTAGATCCCAAAGAATGTTTTTTAACATTACATTGTGTTTTATAGTATGAAAATCATTTATAATAATTCTTATGAATAATTCCCATGCATGGCTTGGTGATTAGAAAAGAAGTTGAAAGAAGTCTTGGAAACAGTGTAAATGGAGGGTTCGCATTGTTTGAGAAAGTGTAAATCCAAGCTTTATAAGTTTTAAAAAGTGTAAAAATTAGATTTCACATTTGTTCTTCTTCTACATTTTGCAGTTTTGTCTCCGTCCAGTAATGAGTAATGAATTAATCAATATAGAAACATAATAAAGTAGCTCCCTCCACTGATTCTCAAGTTAGTAGACGCCCTTGTCAGACCGGTACCCTGGAAATCTGGATGTTTCACAGACACGAAGGGGCAGCTCTGCCCGTCCCCTGTAAGGAAGACAAAAACATTTGTGAGTAAAGTAGAAACGAGACTAATCCCTCATTTACTTCTGGCTCTTTGAAATTGTAAATAGTGTTTTTAAAACGAACAATTCAAACCGTCATCTAAAAAGTGTGGTTGGAATAGATTGGCTATTCTAGTCTACCCTAGTCACACTATTTTTCAGACCCCAAAAGTCTAGTCTAGTCAACACAAAATCTACTCTAGTCAATCACTTGCTATACAGTAACATAGGGAAAATCGTGGCTTGTGTAGTCTAGTCATTTTGCTCAAAGGCTCTTGCTAGTCCAGTCTAGTCTATTCACAATTTTTTCCATCCTGGGCTAGTATAGTCAAACCTGCCAAAAAGCTGAAAAGTCTAGCCTAGTCGCTAGTAAGCTAGTCTAGTCCGACTAGACTCGGCTGGCCTTGCGTTATTCTGTTACAATAAATTATTGAATCATTTCCAATTCCCTCAGAGACACTTACCACACTTGCTTCTTTGAAAAAGTGTACAATTTTTTTCATCATCGTATGTATTGTCAGCAAAAAGGCCTGGTTTCTTCAATGGCGGCAGAAGTTTTTTGGTCTGGGCGAAGTATATTGTGGACAAGCATATTGACCTTGCTAGACTGCCAAGTATTCGACCATTCCGTTTGGATGTTTCCGCGTAAACACCTACAAAACGATTGTAAAATATTGTCTTTCTTTTAAATTTCGTCCATCATTTGTGGTACATATTTTGGAAAATAATTCAAATTGATGCGGTACCTGTGGTTACGAACGGATGCACTGATGACCAGTAGATCAAGAAATAAAACAGAACATACATACTTTGGAAACATTTAAGCGGACTTGGTGGGAACTCTTTGTGAAGTATAATAAGCAAGTTTCTTGCGTCAGTACATTGTACATTATTTGGCATTGAATTATGCCATTTGGCTATAATGGAGAGAAAGTTTTAGAGAACTTAATAACAATATAATAAGTTAGTTTGAAGGGTAAACAAAATAAAAACAAAAACGAAGTTGCTATTGAATATTTGCATATTCTATAAGATTGGCAAAATCAAAATCAAAAGGAAAGCCCATACGCACGAAAATATAGACCATAATTTTCTTTACCCTCAGAACAAATCAGACCTACGTACGTATGTACATGCAATGCTATACACCCATGCTATGGTGGCGAACGAATTAGTAATTATTGCGTTTGTAGATTTTTTTTTTTGTTCATTTGTAAAAATAATTAATTTGCCAGCCAATTGCTCATTCAAAAATTGATACATTTTTGTATTGGTGGTAGCTCAGGTTTTTACGCTGTGCTAATTTTAATCGAAAAAAACTGCTCATTTTGGAAAAACTAATCAAATGTTTAGAAAAACTAAAAAGTCAATTTCTGAGATACTATAGCTTTAGTGAAATTTTGAATAAAGTTCTAAATAAATTTTTGTAAATGTCAATTTCTGTAAACCACGCTTATCTAAATATTAATTTCTGCACATAAAAAACTTCGTGCAAAGTAGATTTTTATAAAAACACGTATCGAAATTTGTAAATTTCTGCAAACAACACTTTGGTAGAAGTCGATGTTGGCAAACAATATTTTTTGTAAAAATCGATTTCTGCAAACAACACTTTTGTAAAAGTCGATTTCTGCAAACAACACTTTTGTAAAAGTCAATTTATGCAAACAACACTTTTTTAAAAGTCGATTTCTGCGAACAACACTTTTGTAAAAGTCGATTTCTGCAAACAAAACTTTTGTAAAAGTTGATTTCTGCAAAAACACGTTTGTAAAAGTCGATTTCTGCAAATGACACTTTTGTAAAAGGCAATTTCTGCAAACAACACTTTTGTAAAAGTCGATTTCTGCAAACAACACTTTTGTAAAAGCCAGTTCCTACAAACTACACTTTTTATAAAGTAAACTTCTGCAAAAAACACTTTTCTACAGTCGTTTTCTTAAAACAAAATACACTTTGCGACTTCCAAAACTTTCCACTTTATCTATACTGTTACCATAGGAATTACAAAGATTTATACAAACGAACACGTATCTATGTATATAAATATATTATCTTTAGCTATAAATCCTCCATCCTTAAGCGGCGAAAGGGGAATCCGGCATAGAATATTAATTGCTCTATTCAAAATTGACAAAACAGTGTTTTAATACACAATGCAATGTCTAAGCATTATGCACCAAAATGTCTAAATAAGATGCGATGGGAAGGCGGAAAACTAAAAGGGGACTAAGACAGCTGCCTACAAGGGTAATAAAAGTAAAAACGTATGAAAATATTTATAGCCCCCTCGAAAATCTCTACGTTTACTGATAATGGGGGTAATAATGGAATAAATCCTGCACTTTGAATGGCATTGACATTTTAAAGGACAAAAGTACATACGTACAGCCACAAAAAAAAATCATAAGCCTTCTTTGCCCTTCTGTCTTTAAGGAAAATTTCATAAATTACCTTTGCACTAAACAATAACGCAAAAAGCTTACGAAATTTTGACAAATCCAAAACGTAATTTATGGATACTCCCCAACTCCTAAAATTATTGCGTCCCCCTACTAGGCAAGTGAATGGACAAACGAATCAGAGTATTTGGGCTTTAAATCCTTGCAATAATTAGTGTTATACCGGAACAATGGAGTGCCATTAAAAATTGATTAGTAATGAGTAATAATTTATTATTAATTAATGTGAATTTTTTTTGTGGCACGACTCGTGTTATTTTTGTTGTTCATTATTTTTATCATACTACTAGTCCGTCATGAAGATTTTGATTAAACAATATTTTGACAGCCGTTTTATAGCTCACTACATTCCATTTGTATTTTTATTGACTTTAAAAACTATGCACATACTATTTAGTGCTCGCCGATGTAAGTCCGCCACAGGTTTTAAATACATAAAAATATGTGATAAAGGGGAGATCCTGATGCCTGAAGTTTGCAGAATGTATGCTTAATTAAAATGCAAAATTGCGAGCTTAAATGGGTTTATTTCAATCTTGCATACGATTGCTGCAATAAGCATTTACAGTTTTAGCTTAAATATATTACTGATGTAGAATAAAAATTATTTTTATTAAGGCCGTCGATTCGGCTTCGACCATACAACATTAAAGTATCGAATGCTATAATGTTTATCGAATTAAATTCTATGCTAGTTGAAAATTTTAGCTTTTGGACATTGCTCAAAATTTTAAGGGGTATAAGTACCGGATCCATAAGGTTGCATTTGTAGCTTTTAGTTTACCATCCCCACAAGCCACCGTACCGGCGACCATAACCACCGTAACGGCCATAACCGCCGTAGCGCCCATAACCGCCCCAACCACCATAACCGCCATATCTGTAGTACCGATCATGCCGACCATAGCGACCACCACACTCTTCTACTTCATCTTCCCCTGAAGGGCAGTCCGTCCTCTTGTCACAGACCTTTTCCAAAAATAATAAAATTACGATTTTGATCTCAATGTATGATCCATATTTTTATTACTACCACATAAATGTTTTTAAAGGGTTGTCTACCAGATCTTATTATTGTACTCACTTTAGTTTCAGGAATACAGGTCCCATCATCGCACTGAAACTGTAAACAGTCACATAATAAAAATTTACAACAATTAGAAAATTTACTAATAATTATTACTACATTGTTGACCTATCCGGCAACGTAGTGGGAAATTATTGAAACATTGATTTTGAAAGGGGTTTACACTAAATCTTGAATATACAATAAATATGCTAGCTATAGCTTACGGCTTACGTCACTAGTAATAAAACACCCGTGCGACCCACGGAAAATGAGCCCGACCATTAGGAAAACACAGAACCATGCGGCATGCATTGTTCAGTGTTGACGCTGCGTTGTGTTGGTAAATGAGATTAGATGTTAATATTTAAAACGTGAATACAGTACACAAAGCTTCAAAGGATTATGCAAACAATCTAACTGAGAATACTGACTTTGGCTTGGTTTGAAACAAATATATTCATAAGCAGTCAGTTAGCATATTAGATATAGTCATCATATGAAAACAATGGCCAGCCACTGCCTTTCCAGGCCATTAAAGTTTGGGCAGTGTTAAATAGAAATAATTAAAATAAACGATTTAAAAACCATTCTATTGTTATTTTTTAGTTGAAGAAAACTAACTATAGCAATGGAATTATTTACTACTTACGTCAACTGATGAAACTTCCATTGCATTAATTCGTTTGATTTACGTCTTTGGTAAATACAATTTTTCTAGTTCCTTGCTGGATGTTTGCACATTCAAAAAATATTTTTAAAACAAGAATTTGATGGTAAAAAATTTAAACCTCCAAATCCCGAATGGATATTGCAAAATGTATGTAGTGCATGTACCCAACGCAACGTGCCGTACTATGTTGGAAACAACAGGGCTGGTTTGCAGGCTCTGTACAGATAATACGCATCAGTACACTAGTGAACTGATGGGTGAGTAGGTACAGTAGGTAGTGCAGGGGTGTAGGTATGACGTAGTTATTTGAGTACCAGAGTACGCTTAGAATACAAACTTGAGCTTAAATGGTTTTATTTCAATGTATTTACAATTGTTACAATAATAATTTACCGTTTTGACTTTGTTATACACTACTGCTGTAGAATAAAACTAATTTTTATTTAGTTGGGTCAATTTAGTTTACATTATATGCAGCCGTCATGTATCACTTGCTACGCATTTTTGGTTGAATCTAAATATCTTTTGAAACTTTCCGCTTTTGGACATCTGTCTAACCAGGTTGCCTTTGTTGCTGTTATTTTACCACCCCCAGCCACGATATCGTCGGCCATAACCTCCGTAACGCCCATAACCACCGTAACGGCCATAACCACCGTAACGGCCGTAACCACCGTAACCGCCATAATCGTCATAACCGCCCCAACCCCCATAACCGCCCCAGTACCGTTTTTGCCGACTATGACGAACATCACACCCTTGTGCTTCATCTTCACCTTGTATGCAGTCCGATTTCTTGTCGCAGACCTTTTGAAAAATAATAATATAAGGATTGTGCATAGTGCAAGTATTGCTTTTTTACAATTACATAAATAATATTTAAACAATATATGTTTAAATCCTTGTCTGCTACATATTATTATTGTACCAACTTTAGTTCCAGCAATGCAGGTCCCATCATTACACTGGAACTGGAAACAGTCAAATATTAAAACGTTCACCGATTAGAAATTGTTCCAGCTATTACTTTATAATTAGACTGTTGTAATATTGCTTGCAAAAACTAATAAGAAATAAATCAAAATAAATGTAATAGCAGTCATATATAACTTACGTCACTAGTAGTCAAACACCCATAGGACCCATGGCAGATGAGCACAACTATGAGGAAAACACACAACCACGCGGTATGCATTCTTCAGAGTTCTACCTACGTTGTGTTAATAACTGAAATTAGTTGTTAATATTTAAAATGTGAATACATTATTCAAAGCTTTGGAAGATGAAACTAATCTAACTGACAGTACTTACGTTTGGTTTGGTTTGAAGCAAATATATTCAGAATCAGTCAATCAGCCCATTAGAAATAGTCATCATACGGAAACAATAGGCAGCCACTACCAGTCTAGGCCAGTAAAGTTTGGAATGTGTTAATTAGCTAAAATTAAAATAAACGATTTAAAACCAATTCTATCGTTATTTAGTATACAAAGATAACAAACTATAAACTTGGAATTGCTTACTGCTTAAGTCAACCGATAAAAATTGTTTCAGTGAGTATTAAATTAAGTGATTCATGATTCTGGTAATTAAAATTGTCCTTGATAGCTGTTGGAAATTTCTTGAGCATTACTAAAAAAGTATAGTTTCGATAATAAAATTTATACACTTATTTCAAATTATATTGATAATTAAAATCGTGGTGGGATTCTTACTCTTTTTAGCATTGTCATTCTCACATAAATTATGAATGATCTCATCCACAAATTAATGAATTATAGTAGTAATTTATGTACGTCATCTCCTAAGATTAGTTTGGCAGCTCAAGGCGTAATATAAAATTTATTATGAAAGTTAAACAAAGATTTTTGAGCCAATTAAATGGAGACAGATTACGATCCGAAAATGTGTAAATGAGTATTGCTTAGACTTACGCACAGAGCATCTGTCGTTAAGATCATTCCTTCTTCGGGATACTTAACCTATTGCGAACTGCGAAGCCATCAACCATGGGAAGAATGCTTTGAAAGTGTTTATGCTACAACAAACGTTTTCAGAAAGGGCATTAACCGGTAACTATCGCTTTTAAAACAGGTTACAATTTAAAATCAGCGTTTTCAAAAGGGTCAAAACCAGTAAATAGAACTTTCAAAAAATGTCAAAACTAGAAATAACCGTTTACAAAAGGACCAAAACTAAAAATTAATGTTTTCAAAAAGGTCAAAACAAAACATTATCGTTTTCAAAAAGATCAAAACTAGAAAAAATTAGCGTTTTAAAAAATGTCAAAATAAATACCTACCTAGCCTTTTTAAAAAAGGTTGAAACTAGAAAGTAGTGTTTCTAAAAAGGTCAAAACTAGAAATCAGGGTATTCAAAAAGGTCAAAACAAAAAATTACCGTTTTCAAAACGATCAAAACTAGAAAAAATTAGCGTTTTAAAAAATGTCAAAATTAGTACCTAGCCGTTTTAAAAAAGGTTGAAACTAGAAATTAGCGTTTCCAAAAAGGTCAAAACTAATAGAAATTAGGTTTTTCAAAAGGGTCAAAACAAAAAGTTAGCGCTTTCAAAAAGATCAAAACTAGAAAAAATTGGCGTTTTCAAAAGGATCAAAACTAAAAATAATTAGCGCTTTAAAAAATGTCAAATATAGTACTTAGCCTTTTTAAAAAAGGTTGAAACTAGAAATTAGCGCTTCAAAATTGTCAAGACGATTACCTAAAACTTTTTAATAATGGTCAAAACAAGAAATAAGTGTTTTCAAAGAGATGTAAAACTGGGGGTACATATTACAGTTTGGAAAGGTTAAGCAAGTACTATCTTTGAATTATCTTGAAGAGCAAGTCATTTTTGAATCACGTTTCTTTCATTTTACACTTCAAAAATAATATCAGTCTACACAGGAACAAAAACCAAAGATGCATGTTCTTCTTTGGCAGCATTATTTTGCAGCTTTAGTTTATCGCAGTTGTAATTATAGCTGCGCTGCTGCTAATGGGTTTAAATAAAAATGGGATGTTCTGCAGCTACGCGTTAGCAGAATACGTAAATGCACTAATTATGCTTAATTATAAATGTGTGAAGTTAGGCTTATAGTAAAATAGGTTTATTTGAATCCGTTTCCGATTGTTAGGAAAACAATAATTGCTGTTTTAGCTTTATGTACGACGGCTTTAATAATAATTTTAACTTTTAACTAAGGCCGGTCATTTCGGCTACGCCCATACAACTACAAAGTATAAAGTATCTTGAAACTTTCGACCGACTGCTTCTAAGCTAACTTCTTGCTGTCCGCAAGGGTACCGGATACAACGGTAACGGTTGCGTTTGTTGCTTTTGGTGCCTTAGTAGTGTTGTACTTGACAGTGGCATTGCTAGGACCTGGCCGCGGTGTTACAATGAAATGCTGGTCACGAGGATTTTGCCCGTCCAAATTTTCCGGATTCGGTTTTCCGGGACTGGGTCTCAAAAAGTTTTCAGAGTTGATTCTCATCTTATTGTTAGAATTGTTGAATCTGTAAGAGTTTCTGACTTCGGTACGGTTTAAAACGGGTCCGTCCCGATCATTGCTAGAATAGTCGTAGTCATCATCATAGTAGTTTCGTCGATAATTCCTACCATAGTAGCCACGATTGTACCCGCGACCATAGTAACTACCGTAACCACCGTAACCGCCGTACCGGCCATAACCGCCGTAACGCCTATAACCGCCATAACCGCCATAACCGCCCCAACCCCCGTAACCTCCATAGTATCTACTCGAGTACCGCCCATACCGACCATAGCGACCATCACACTCTTCTATTTCATCTTCGCCTCCCGGGCAGTCCGTTTTCCTATCACACATCTGTTTAAAAAAAGAATAAAATGACGCTTTAGATCTCATTCACTTATTCGTTACTTTTAATTACGAAAAGCAAACAAATTACGTACAGTGTAGGCACAACTTATTTAAAAAAATTAAAAACTAGAAATTATTGCACCTACACGAGTTTCAGGAATGCACGTCCCATCATCGCACTGGAACTGAAAATAGTTGAATTTTAAAGGTAAACCAAGTAAAATGTGCACAAATTATTACTTTATTACTGACTTATTCAAAAAAAACTAAGTCACCATAAAAAGAAAGCGATAACAAAGCAAAAGAGAGTTCATATTCTTTTTAACCTTTTCCAAACGGTAACATACTTGGTTTTGAATGTGTTTGAAAAGGATAATTTCTATTTTTCTGTCCTTTTAAGTGTTATTTACTAGTTTTGACGGTTTTTGAAAAAGTGTTATTTACTAGTTTTGGCCGTGTTGAAAAAGTGGTATTTACTAGTTTTGACTTTTGAAAAAGTGTTATTTACTAGTTTTGACTGTTTTGAAAAAGTGTTATTTATTAGTTTTGATCGTTTTGAAAAAGTGTGTTTTACTAGTTTTGACGGTTTTGAAAAAGTTAATTTACAGAATTGAAGACTTGTAAAGCATGCTTTTCATGGTTTGCCAGTTGCGAATAGGTTAAAGGCGATTAAACTTGCAACTAACACTTTCGGAAAGGTTGAAACATGGAATTAAAATTATCCAACTGGTTAAAACTAAAAATGGACACTTTGGAAAACGTATAAAAATTGCAACGAGCACTTTCAAAACTAGAAACTAACAATTTTATAAAGGTTAAAACTATGTATATATAGAAATCGACATTTCGAAAGAAATCAAAACTAGAATTTACCTTTTTTAAAAGATGAAAATCTAGATATATCATCATTTTAAAAAAGTTAACATTAAAAGGTCGAACTCCTAGGTAATACAACACTAGCAAAATCATATAAATAATAGCAACAGCAACAATATTCAACTTACGTCACTAGAAATAAAACAATCGTTGCCATGGGACCCAGGACAGATGAGTCCGAGTACTAGGGCAACACACAACAATGCAGCGTGCATTGTTCAGAGCTGAGGCTACGTTGCTGCGTAGACAAATGAGACAAGCTGTTAATATTTAAAAATAAAATAAATTATTTTGTAAATCTTTAGAAGATGCCAGCTATGCAATGTGTAGTTGATTTAGTCTTCCAGCAAAAAAAATGAGATGCCATTGCCAGACCATTATAAGCTGCATCGAGTTAATAAAAGACAAGTAAAAGAGTTAAAAATAATTTCTATTGTTAATTTGTAGCGGTCGTTAACGAACTCCAGGTTTAAAGATAGACTTGCCTATATATTGCTTACGTAAATCGATAAAAAATGTTCCGTGGGCATCGCATGCATGAAGTGACTCACGGTTCTGATAATTACACTGTTTTCTGATTTGTTACTGATGGTTTTATGGTTGCAAATTCCAATCACATTATTCGAAAGACATTTTTTAGAATTAATTTAAACGTTCCAAGGGCGTATCTGGGTAGGGGCATTGGGGGCACGTGCCTCCCCCCCCCGAAAAATTTGCAAATGCACTATATACACTACTGCCTATATATATGTATATACTATATGTATACTCTATGTAATGTGCCCCCACCCCCCCGAAATTTGTTTTCAGATACGCCCCTGAAACGTTCATATCAAAATGATAGTTAAAAAGTTGCTGGATTTTTTTACTAGTTTGTAGCATTATCACATGACACAATTTATTAATGAACTCATTCAGAAATCGATCTACAATGAATAAACTAGCGCCTGCAGTAGCTTAAAAGACTAGTAGACAAATACCATTCCAAGTTTCACTATTTATTTCACAATTAGGATTTGAATAATTAATCATGATTAAGAATTACATTAATGAATTCATAAAGATGAAACTAATGTTAGTAATGCTGAAGTACGTAATTCCCGGTTTTGGAAGCACGAGTTCGTCCAGCTACTTAAAACACTGCCAAACAACAGTAAATTCTACACCGATGTGTGCATTCTGCGGAAGTTATTGATTCGACCTTTTTTAATTAGTATAATGTGTCTAGTTTGACACATTTTTGAAAACGTACATTTCTTGATTCGACCTTTTTGAAAAAGTTAGTTTCTTGATTTGACCTTATTTAAAAAGTTAATTTTTTGATTTGACCTTTTTGAAAAAGTTAATTTTTTGATTTGACCTTTTTGAAAAAGTTAATTTTTTGATTTGACCTTTTAGAAAAAGTAAACTTTTTGATTTTACTTTTTTGAAAAAGTTAGTTTCTTGATTTGATGTTTTTTAAAATGTTAATTTCTTGATTTGATCTTTTTGAAAATGTGAAGTTCTTGATTTGATCTTGTTTAAAAAGTTAATTTTTTGATTTGACATTTTTAAAAAAGTTAATTTTATGATTTGACCTTTTTTAAAAAGTTGTTTTCTTAATTTGACCTTTTTGAAAAAGTTAATTTCTTGTTTTAATGTTTTTGAGAATGTTAGTTTACTAGTTGTTAATGTTTGTGAAAATGATAATTACTAGTTTTGACCGTTTTGGAAAAAATTAAATTGTAGACTAAACGAAGATTTTCTAAAGCATTCTTTCCACATGGTTCCCCGGTTCAAAAGTTCCTGTCTTAAAGTCTCCGAATGATGGGTTCCTGGAAAGCCCATCGACGACGTCTTCGTCTGCTAACTTTCACGGTAGGTTTCGTTTGTTCCGGCTTTCCGGTTACACCGGGCATTTCAGGACTGGGATTCGGTTTAATGGGATTAACGGTTTTTTTATCATCCTTCTTTTCCGCCTGAGGTGTGTTACTAGTACCGTTTTTCAAAAAGTTCTCAGGGTTGCTTTTCAATTTGTATTCATAGTTAAATCTGCCGGTTCGGTTCCTAACAACTCCCCCGCCCCGATAGTTTCTGAAGTTCCGGTCCCGCTCATTGTCCCGGTAGTAATTGTCCCGGTACGTGCTGGTCCAGTAGTTGCCATAGGGATGAGTTCGACTGGGCAAATAGTGGTAAGGGTTGTTCTTGAGTCTGTAATCATTACGGTCATAGTCATATCCATTACGGCCATAGCGACCAGGGGGATTTCCACATTCTTCAAACTCGTCTTCACCATTGGGACAGTCCACGTGCCCATCACAAATCTGTTTTGAAAAAAATAATAATTACTAGCAGTTTGTAGCAGTATACCCCGAATTTTATTCATTTTTATATATACATTTTGAATACCGCAATAAAGTTTTACCCGATGTTCTGGAATACAGGTGTCGTCGCCACACTGATACTGTAAAATAAATTGCAATAGTTATACAAATAATCAATAAATAATTTAAATAAATTGTACCATTAACTTTACGTTTAAACAATAAAGAAATAAAATATTACGTCATCTTGGACCAAGCACCCATAGCCACGTGACCCAGGACACGCCAGTCCAACTGTGAGAGCACAAAACATTAGACCAAACATTATTGAAAGAAATATTTATTTAAAAAATAAAACAGACTTGAAATTTCGAAGCTACTGCTATATTGAGCAGTGCAGTTGCTCTATACTTAGAGTTAGTATACTGTATACTATGGCAAACTGTATTTCAATTTATAATAAAAATTACATGGTGCGCCCTGGAGTTTTAGGTATTTCAGCATTTAATTGTGTTAGATTAATTACAGTAATTATTGTAAAAGAATTGCCATTAATTATCAACCATTTCACGTTCACGTAACCATTAAAGTAGTTTTTGTATTTAGTTTCTATTGTTTATTTAATTAAATGAGTCAATTACTAACCTATTCGCAACTGGGGAACCATTGAATGAATGCTTTACAAAAGTGTTTAACTCTATAAATTAAAACGGTCAAAACTAGTAAATGGAAGTTTTTCAAAACAATCAAAAATAGTAAATAACACTTTAGAAACGGACAAAACTAGTAAATAACACTTTTTCAAAGCAGTCAAAACTAGTAAATGACACTTTTTAAAAACGGTCGAAACTAGTAAATAACTTTTTAAAAACTGTCAAAACTAGTAAAAAAAACACTTTTTTGAAAACGGTCAAAACTAGTAAATAACACTTTTTCCAAACAGTCAAAACTCGTAAATAACACTTTTTCAAAACGGGCAAAACTAGTAAATAACACTTTTTTAAAACGGGCAAAACTAGTAAATAACACTTTTTTAAAACGGTCAAAACTAGTAAGTAACACTTTCAAAAGGTTAGAAAACTAAAAATTACCGTTTTCAAAAACATTAAAAACTAAATGTATTACTGTTTCGAAAGGGTTAATATCATTTTTCATTTAGTCATTAGTGGATTCATAAATGTGTGGTATTAGAAATTCAATGAGGTCACTTTATATAAGGCTTAACAGGCT
>JAQFZC010005603.1:0-13853 GCA_034695205.1 Dicyrtoma fusca
ATCGGTATTGTCAATTTACGGTGTTATGGCGACGGTGTTTTGTACCGCGGTCAAATGGAAACGATCTTTTGTCCTGATACCGTGTGCAACAGGACGTGCAATTTTAATTTTGATTGTGTGGCAAATAATTTGGAGCAACTATGGCACTTATGGGTGAGCTTAGGTTTCGGCTTATACTGAGGGTCATGCATTTTGTAGTGTGTTTTCAAAACTGAATGCGTTGCAGCTTGGTATTTACAATGTTCGCAGTTGTAAGGTTTTTCACCCGTGTGGGTCCGAATGTGGTTGTTTAGCCATCCCTTTGATGACGCTGTGAACTCACACAGAGGACATTTGAATGGTTTCTCGCCCGTGTGCTTACGCGTGTGTACGATTAAATTGCTGTTGCATGTTGTTATGTAATTACAAAAGTTGCAATTGAATCGTTTATCCGGACGATGAAGATACGAGTGAGCTGTAAGCGTACTTTTCAAAGCGGTAGAGAAGTCACAATTGGGGCATTTTAAATTTGGAGACAGTGATGGTTTGGATTTTAATTCGTTGTGCCACGTAGTAACATGACTCTGAAGGCCAGAACTACTGGATGCTCGATACTTGCATTGAGAGCATTTGTAGGGCTTCTCTCCCGTATGCGTCCGCATGTGTAGATTAAGGACAGGCATTGCTGAACACTTGTAACTACAGAGAGCGCATGCGTGTGTCTTCTCCCCCGTATGGGATCTCATATGAATCTTTATCTCAAAATTTGTTACGGATGAATATTCGCACAGTTCACATTTGTACAGTTTGACACGTTCGTGACTTCTTTGGATATGTCGTTTGAGATATTGGGAACACGTGGTGCTGTGACTGCACTGGGAACATTTAAAGAGCTTCTTGGGTGGTTTATACTTTAAATTTTGGTTCGACTTGTGTGGAATTTCCGGGTGTTGAGCAACCCTGATATGACGGGACAAATTAGATTTGTAGGCTGCAGAGTAGCGGCAGTATGGACACTTGTAAGGCTTCTCACCCGTATGGGTATTTATATGGAATTTCAAGTTGACTATGCTGGTATAGGCTTTAGTACAGAGAGTGCAAGGAAACTTTTGCATCTCCTTAGGCATTTGAATAAGTGTGTCCGTGTTCACTGTAAGTCTTGTGAGAGGAATATTTATTTCACGCGTAATGCCAAACTGCGAAAGACGCTTCAAATCTTTTGTACTCACCGGTTGTTTCTTCGCCATCATGGAAAACAACAGTACTTTTCCTTCCGCTGGGGAGCTCTCAGTCGGCTTACTGCTTGCTCTTTTGTAATCAACTGAACAAGTCTTAGTGATCAAACTTATCAAAAAAAGAAGCAAGAATCGCAGCACACGCCACGAGATCACTAAAGATTGATTATCACAGGGTTAAAGTCGATTAGTCGAACACTGTTTCATAAATTAAAGTTGCGCTCCAATTCCAAAATTCTGCTGCCAAGGATTGAGTGGGATGTTGGATTTTTGGATACGCCAATATTACGCAAAGTAAAAAGTAAAAGTGTTACGAAAGTGAAAGTACTTTATGTTCATTTGTTCTTTCGTTATTTTTCTGTTTCAGTTGTTCGGTTTACTGCTCAGGAATATGTATAATTTTAAAGGGCTGCTCATAAGTAAGGTGTGCATATGTATTTACTCCGAACCTCTTTACCAAAGTTTGCACCTATAGTAGCACAAGCATAATTGGATCGGTAAGTGCCTCTCTCCCCGTCTTAGAGAGTACCAAAGGTAATCTAATGTATGTAACATATGTCACATATGTAATTGATTTCATACTATAAATGTGTGTATTTTCAAACAATACTTTATTTCTCACAAATAGATGCATTGAACTTTTAGCCACTACTAGGTATTTAACATTTAAAGAGTTTTAGCAAAATGACTTGCCTATGCCCTTCAACCGTACCTTTTACATGACAATTTTGAAATTTTGGTTATAAAGTCAACTTTTGACAAAATTAAATCAAACACATTACTAGTCCAACTTAAGAAAGTAGTGTGCCAATATCAACGATGTTGTGAAATTTAAAAAAAAAAGGCTTTGTTACATTTGAGGTTCTCGACTTAGGTAAAACTCGATTTGTCAACGAAAGCTCAGCTTCCATTAAATCCAAAAACAGTTAACTTTTTTCCAAAACAGGATTTTTAGTCATAGTCTGTCGACAGTATAATACTAGACATCAGTTCAGATGGAGGTCAAGAATAACTGCGAACATTTTTCGAAAATCGCGAATTTTGTTTTTTGGTATTTTAAAACGAAGTAAATTTATTCGATACTAATTATCTACGTAACTGTTAAGGTAAATAAATGAAATATTTCAAAATAAGTTTAGCATCCGCTTGAACCACAAGACGCTCAGAAGTCAGAAGCCTTCTCTCTCCAGCTGCCAGCTCTTCTTCCCTTTCTGCGTCCTGCGTTGCCGTCTTAACTTCGGCCTCCGAGACTAACTGTCCCGCCGTTGAGTGGCGAGTCGGATTGAGTTATTTAAAGTTACAGCAATTATGATCAGGAAAGCTAGATCCCAGTCTGTAAACTTCAAGTTGTTCTGAAGTCCTTTTCGCCATTTTGTCTAAATTTAAAAAATTGTAATTAATGGTCTTTGTCCCTAGAAATATTTTGTTTGAAGGCAATGCAATGCTTAAATTTAAAGTTTAGTTCCATTGTTGTAGTTTTGTTTTAACGCAGAGATTTTACAAATGATTTTAGTCCAGTTAAAAGTTATTATGTTTGCATAAGTTTTTACCTTATTTAAATGCTTTGATTAGGAAGCACACAAAGAAGAGAGAATCAATTTTTGAAAGATAATGTAACATTCAATATTTACAAGTTGTATGTTCTTTCTAGGCGATCTTGTTACGTTTTGAAAGGGCAGATTCTCTCATGATTTCTTTTACCGCTGCTGCAACTGAACTTGCTCGGACAAAATCGGCAGTTGTATGGCTTTTCTCCCGTATGTGTCCGTGAGTGGTCTTCTAAACAACCCTTGACCCTTGTGGAGTACGCACAGAAAGTACATTTAAAGCATTTTTGTGCTTCGATCCAGTCTTTGTCACTTTGTTTGGGATTCAGGTTACAGATTTTGGTGTGACTATTTCTTTTGCCGGACGCTCTGAATCGTTTACCACAAAACTCGCAGCTGTGCGGCTTCTCGCCCGTGTGCAGAAGGATGTGCGCGTATAATTTTGATTGTATAGCGAATGATTTGGAACAAATCTGGCAGGTGTGGTTCGGTTTATTTCGACGGTCATGGATTTTATTGTGTTTTTTTAAAGCTGACGGAAATAGTGCTCGGAAGTGACAGTGCTCGCAGCTGTAAGGTTTCTCACCAGTGTGGATCCGAATGTGTAAGTTTAGTCGCCCCTTCGATGCAGACCGGAATTCGCATAGAGTGCATTTGAATGGTTTCTCACCCGTGTGCTTGCGTTTGTGTACGTTTAATGTGCTGATGCTATTTGTTTTGTAATTACACAAGTTGCACATAAATCGCTTATCCTCACGATGAATCCAGGCGTGAGCTGTGAGAAGACTTTTATTAGCGGTACAGTAGTCACATTTTGGACATTTTAAACTTGGCGCTTCTAATGTTTTGGATTTAGTGTCTAGGTGCCACGTAGTAACATGCGTTTGAAGAACGGAACTAGTGGTTGCTCGATACTTGCATTGAGAGCATTTGTAGGGCTTCTCTCCCGTATGCGTCCGCATGTGTAGATTTAGGAAAGCCATCGTGGAACACTTATAGCTGCAGAAGGCGCATGCGTGTGATTTTTCCCCAGTATGCGATCTTATATGAATTTTTAACTCAGCATTTGTCACAGACGAATAGGCACACAATTCACATTTGTGTAGTTTGACACGGTCATGACGCCGTTGGACGTGTCGTTGGAGATACTGGGAGCACGTGGTTGTGTGACTGCACTGGGAACATTTAAAGCTCTTTTTTGGTGGATTATATTTCAGCTTTTGGTCCGAATTAGTCTGTGGAATTGTGGTATGCTGAGCAACCTTGATGTGACGATGCAAATTAGAGCTGTAGGCTGCTGTGTACGAGCAGTATGGACACTTGTAAGGCTTGTCACCTGTGTGGGTATTCATATGGTATTTTAAGCCCTCGTTGCTGACGTAGGTTTTAGGGCAGAGAGTACACGAGAATTTTTTCATCTCCTTGAGCCTTTTAATGGTTTTGTACGTGTACACTTTAAGTCTCTTAAGTGGAATGCTAATTTCATGTGTAATGCCAAACTGCGAAAGAATCTCCTGAACTTTTATACTCACTGGTAGTTTTTTCACCATTACGGAAAATTGTTATGCAGTATTGGATACAAAACCGAAAAATGAAAATGGCAATTGGTTTACCCCTAATTAAAACTATTAAGCAATAATTACCTACCACATTTAAAAGCAATTATTTGACCTTTTAACAATATAGACACTTATTGTTGGTAATGATTCTGAAATATCTATAATTATAGAAATAGACAAGCTAATGCACTAGCAATGCAATGACTACTGATTAACTGATTCAGTTTTTTTGTTTCGCGTGCCCCTTCGAAGATTCTTCTATAGAAAGAACGCACGCGGCTTTTAGCGTATCAATAAACTAACTTCCTTATTTTCTAAAAAATCTATGTATCATGTCAATCTATGTATGTCAATGTGTTACATATGTAAGTATAATTGTAAGTATTAACATTTTGCAAACAATGTTATACGGAAAACGTGACTACTGTGACTAGAGCTCACTAGCTGCTGAATTAGGCTTTAAATCTGCGTGCAAATTAAATGACAATGTGGTCAAACTAGTTCGTTAATTACGTGTCAGCGCATTCGTTTCATACTTTTGAGTTGTCCTGATTGTAATGGCTTTATGCAGTAGTAATGGTTTATAATACAAAGCACAAGCCAAAAATAGAAAATACATAATATATACCTACCTATAATCAAACTATTTTAAAACTATAGAAAAAGCTGGTAATTAGAGCCGTTCGAGGCGGCTAATTGTAAGCCCATGTCATGGACACGGCTCAAACAAGGTGGCTTTTCCCTTCCCTCTCAACGGCACAAAAAAAGGAAAATGTTGGAATCTTTGGGGCTACCATGCTACCAACGGTGCATTCAGGTTAAAGCAGCCTACTCAAATATTTCCAAAATTAAATCTGCAAGTGCTCTGAAAAAAAGAGTGCCCAAAAACATCGTACCTAGAGCGACGTTGCCCGGTGGTTTTTTAGTCAGTTCATTTGAGTAGCATCTTCCACTAGTTATAATTATAGTGAAATCGGGCAGATGAAAGTTTAGAATTGAAACACACGCAGAAATAATACATTTTAAAAGCATTTTTATAAGCTGTTAAAACAATGAAATAAACATATCCTGTCTTTCCATAAACTTTAAATCGGAGACCTTTTTTAATGTAATGTAAGGTACTAGTTTAAAAACATAATTGTGTCTAGCACTTGAAAACTATTTATTTACGTCGTGTTAGAAGTCCCAAACACGGTGGTTACTCTGAAACTATGAAATGTCAATTGTTTAAAGCATTTTATTTATGCAACTATGGAAGTCTGTGTCATCTAATTGAAGGAAAAAGTACCTACGTTAGATCAAAACAATTTCAAATATAATTACATGGTAACGGGAAAATGTGTGTTTTGTTTTTATCATTTTATTCCTTTACCGATAAGCTACATGAAATCAGAAAACAAAATGTCCAGAACATTATTATGTCAGTTCGAGTAGCTGGGCCTTCCATAATAACTAATTACAAATTACTGCTCGAAGTTGTAATGCTTTTCACCAGTATGGGTCCGAATGTGGCGGTTCAGTCCCCCAGTCGTAGCCGATGCGATGCGATTTGCTTGTGCAAATTATTTAATCTGGAGTTGGTATGTAGCTGTTGAGAAATCGCAAAGATTACACACAAACGATTTGTTATGAACAAACGAGTGAGCTTTAAGATTCCTACGCAAGGTCGTGCAAACTCTTCTCTTTAAACCCTTGTAATGCTTCTACTAGTTTCACTCCCTAATTGAGGAGGTAGCATTATTATACTAAAAATTGTTATTAGTGAGTTTGTGTTGACCCGATTCTTGAGGTTTCAGTTTAGGTTTAGGGAGAAAACGGCCGTTTAACTCAATGTATTTTCTGACCCTAAACCTAATCCTAATCTGAAACCTCGATGTAGCACAAACTCACTATTACAAAGAGGAACAATACAAACAATAAGGACTGCGTTTTTCCCTTTTCGAAACCTCTTTGTCCTAATTGGAATTTTGCAGCATAATTCTAAATGGATCTCCTTAAAAGCCCCTCTCACTCGGTTTCATCATTCTTTATGCACAGCCCCGAAAGAATGTTGACACACCCGGTGTCGCTAATATTTAATGAATAATGCGGAAATTGCAGTAATTAAGCTACATATTTGGACACGTGTAGTTCAAATGAGATTTAAATATTCATATTTTCAAATATACATAATGTTATACGGACTTTTTTGTTTTTTCAAAATTCTTTTTTTTCTTCAAAATGAGTAAAGTTTCGATTTTCATAATTTTATATTATATTACTTCGAACTTTTATTTTCAAAATCCCGTAAGAAACAAACAAAAACATTCAATAAAATTGTAAGCACTCAAAAAAATTTTTTTTGCAAAAAACACTGAACTTTGAAAAAACAAACAAATCCGTCCTAGCCCTACGTACGTATTATTTATCCGTTGCAACAAGCCCGAGTCAAATCCGTTTGTAATTGTAGGCGCTATATGGACTATGGACAAATCCCCGAAATTACCCGTTTTCTAATTCCCGCCTTACCCGGTCACTCTTTCGAACTTTTTTTCTCAGTTCCGTGGTCTGCAACATCTATTCCCCAGTGTGTGTCAATTTCATGCAATTCCGACACCCACATTTTTTCACCTTACCAATACTATATGATGTAACTCTTTAGTTAAACTTTATCATATCATGGTTTATGTCGGCATAAATTCATAATTTATTTCAACGCTTATTAGATTAGGAAATTATACAAATAGGGACAACAAATTATTTAAAACAGAGTCACATTCAGTATTTAACTTTTTTAACCTTTCTAGCCAATTATGTTACACTAATGACTTCCAAGGCAAATTTTCTCGTGTCTACTTCTACTGCTGCTGCAACTGAACTGGTTTGAACAGAAATGACAGTTGTATGGCTTCTCTCCCGTATGTATCCGTAAGTGAACTTCTAAGGAACCTTTTTCTCTCGTGGAATACACACAGAAAGCACATTTAAAACATTTTTGTGCTTCAACCCAGTCTTTGTTACTTTGTTTAGGATTCTGCTTACAGATTTTGGTGTGATTATTTCTTTTGCCGGACGCTCTGAACCGTTTACTACAAAACTGGCAGCTATGCGGCTTTTCACCCGTGTGCACCAAGACATGAAAGTGTAATTTGCATTGTATGTCAAACGATTTCGAACAAATTTGACACGCGTAGATTGGTTTAGACTTCGGTTTTTTTTCGACGATCATGCATTTTCTGGTGTTTTTCCAAAGTTGAAGATGCTGACGCTTGGTAGTCGCAATCCTTGCAGCTGTAAGGTTTTTCACCCGTGTGGGTCCGAATGTGTGAGTTCAGCCCTCCCTTCGATGAACACGTGACTTCACAGAGAGTGCAACGGAATGGTTTCTCACCCGTGTGCTTGCGCGTGTGTAAGTTTAATTGGCCGTTGCTATTTGTTTGGTAACTACACAATTTGCAGGTGAAACGTTTGTCCACACGATGAATTAACGAGTGAGTTCTAAGCGTTCCCTTACAAGCCGTACGGAAGTCACACTGAGGACATTTTAAATTCGTTGCTGCTAACGCTTTGGATTTGGTGTCTAGGTGCCACACCGTAACATGCTTTTGAATATCAGCACTCCTGGGTGCTCGATAATTACATAGAGAACATTTATAGGGCTTCTCTCCCGTATGGGTCCTCATGTGTTGATTTAGGAAAGCCATTGTTGAACACTTGTAACTGCAGAACGCGCATGCGTGTGATTTTTCCCCAGTATGGGCTCTCATGTGAACCTTTATCTCAGAATTTGTTACGGATGAATAATCGCATAGATCACATTTATGTAGTTTGACACGGTCATGACGCCGTTGAACGTGTCGTTGGAGATATTGGGCGCAGGTGGTTCTGTGACTGCACTGGGAACATTTAAAGGTCTTTTTTGGTGGGTTATAATGTAAATAATGGTTTGCATTTTGTGGAATTTCGCCGTGTCGGGCAACCTTGATATGACGGAACAAATTAGATCTGTAGGCTGCAGAGTAAGGACAGTACGGACACTTGTAAGGCTTATCACCGGTATGGGTACTCATGTGACATTTCAAGTTGGTCTTGCTGGAGTAGATTTTAGGGCAGACAGTGCATGGAAACTTTTCCTTGTCCTTGGGCCTTTTAATTGGTGCGCACGTGGACATTTTAAGTCTCGTGAGTGGAATGCTAATTTCATGTGTAATGCCAAACTGCGAAAGAATCTCCCGAACTTTTATACCCACAGGTTGTTTTTTTGCCATGATGGAAAACAGCTTTACGGTTAATTCTTTTTCAACTTTTCTAATCGACCTATACCTTACCATTGAAATTACTCAATAACTATCTACCTACATGAATTAACACTTCCAGCCCTGACGTATGGCCAAGCTGGCCAAGAGCCTTGAATTCGTCAGTATTACTGGAATAACTCGTAATGCACATTACCAACGGGGTTGTGAATTTTTGTATGCCTTCCTTAATTAATTTTGTGCTCACGGTAAAATTTACACGACGATTGAAACTAAAACAAACGCACAATAAAATCAGAAAGTGAAGGAGTTTTGATAACGACGGCCATTTACTATGCTGTATGAACGGTAGAAGCTACAGCACGGGAGAGCGTTTCGCAAGTGATGTCTGTGGAGCGAGGCAGGAAGTCTAGAACAAGTCATTGAGAAAATATCACTGCGTCAAACGCACGACCATCGATTTTAGACGTCGTGTCCCGCTCGCCTGGAGAACGTAACTTGCAACAGGCTCCCCATCAGCTGATTGCTCCACAATGTTAAAGCATACTGGCCACTCTGGCCATACGTTAGGACTCTACGTACCCGATTTACCGCAGTTGACCTCACTGCTTAAATTCCCTTTAGACGCATGCACGTGTACTAAGGTGACCCTTTTTTGTTTGTGATTTTAGTAGTTTTCAAGAATCTGGTAAGTTTTTTTTTATTTGAATTCATACTCACATTAAATTGCAATCTTGTGATTTATAATTTTATGAAATCGTATTCAACATTACTGATTTCAAACACAAATAAATAGTTCAATAACACTTATACTTATACAACTATTGCAAATTGCAATGCAGCAATGCCTAATAATCATTTTTGCAATATTGTTGTTGTTGTTGTAGGTAGTTCGTGCGAGCAGTATCTTTCTCGAAATTTGAATTAACCATTCACTTTTCTACGTTGATTTCAACGCATAAAAACTCCAAGATTGAAGATTTTAAAAATTTGAAGCCATCGATATGTTTCGTCTACTTCAATACTCAAAACTTGTGACCTTAAACTGCAAGTTCAGATCCTCATCGGCAGTCAAAATCCTGTCCACGAGATCCACCGAAGTCCACCGGTTCCGTCGACACATCGTAAAATCAGCCTCACCGTCAAATGACTTGGAAGTGTTGGAAGGGCTCCTTCGCCGCCTTCCCGCGGTCCGTTCCCCGCCCGCCCCTGTCTTCAATGACCAGAATCGCCTAAGAGATGACCTATACTGCCAAGAGGCTAAGGCTGACCCCACTCTTCGGAAGATATATGAGTGTGAATCCATAGAGGAAGTTTTCGACATTTTTATGAGCCTCCGAGAAACATCGTCTCTGAGTGTAAAGCGGAGCTGTCAATGCCTCATCACTCTTTGGGACATTCCGAAGTTCATGTTCCCTTGTAGCAATATCTTCGAACCGCCGGTGGCAATATCCGTATTCAAACCAAACGTATATATGAATCGTCACCACTACGTCGAAACCGTTCAAACTCACCCAATTCTTCAAGAAATTGTGTCCCACATCGTAGAAAATTGTGTCCAACTTGATGACAAACCACTCGCTGCATCACTATTCGTCCTTAAAAGGCTTGGGATCCTCCTGCGTCATCAAAATTGTCAGAAAATAATTGAAGAGCTCTTAAAAAGGAAAACGACTTTAATTCTGCCGGCTCTAAGTCGTTTCTGCGTTGCCTTAAGGAATGAAAATTTATATGGCCACTACGTCCAATCCGAATTAACTCCATTATTCATCAGTCACATTGAGAAAATGCAGAGCGACGAGGATGTTCGAAATGTTTCCAGATCACTACGAAGCTGTTATCGGGTACTCAGCTATTCAATTATAGAAAAATACCGGGAAAAACTAAGTGAAATGTTGCTCGATACTTCGATTACTAGTTCCTTGCAAGTGGTGACTTTGCGCAAGATTATTATGCTGCTGCATGACTGTCTCCTGTTAGACGAACAGAAATGGAGTAACAAACGGACACCAAATATTTTGTGTGATGCCACTACCAATAATATATTGAGTGTCCCTGTTTTACTTCGAAAATACTCGAAGCTCTTGGTCCCTCGGGTGGATGAAATGACGGAAATAGACATAATTAAAATGTCTAAGTTTATTCAACATCTTCAGGAGCCCGTTTCACTGATGGAAGCAGTTTCGAAGCGCGTTCAGCAACTCGTTGAAACGAGTCCGAACTTGTCTCTTGTCGCGTGTGTTACCCCTACAAATTTGCAGCAGAAGCGCAAGCTGGGTTCGTACATTAATGATTTTATGGACAATTGTACTTACTTCAAAAAAGTGTCACATATTGCTTTAAAAATTGTGCTGAAAGCGCACTATGACCAGGATTTGTACGACAAATTTTGGTCGAAATTGGAAGCCGTTATTTTAGATCAAAAACTAGATTTAGAAAATGAAAGTACAGTCAAGAGTGATTCAGAAGACGACTCAGATATCTACGGTGAAAGCGATAGCGATGGTTTCCTTACCAGCCGCTATAAAATTATTTCCTATGCACAGGAATATTTACATTTTATTCATAGAACAAGTCCAGCCTACAGTCATCCCAAAATCGAAACAATTATGCTGGACGAAATCACTTCATTACTTAAGGACTTTGATGACTACAAGGTTGTTTTATATCCACGTGAATACGCCAAATGCATTGGGTTTCTCGTGTACATGGATGTCCCAGACATTCAGCATCGATGGAATCAAAATTGTATAAAAAATCTGAGAGTTACGGACCTATTCAATATTCAGAAGGGGCTGGACCTTCGCTTGCACAGATATGACTCCTTCGAAGTTTCAAAGGAGTTGAATGAGCAGGCAGAGAGGCTCCTGACAGCCGGGGACCTCCGTCCTATGGACTATATCGGGATAGCAAAGTTGAGCGCAGAGTTTCAAAAGAATTTCGAGTCTAGTTCAAATTGTAATTTTATTAAGTGCGTTAGGGAGTTGATGAAGGTGCCATGGGATGATTCCAAAATTCCGAAAGAACTCATGAGGCTAGTGATAAATACGAGCTTTTTTGAGCCGGAGATGTTCCAAAAGGTGTCAGAGTTTGTTTGTGAGTTTGAAGAGGACATTTCGGTGGTCTGCGCGGAGCAATTTACGATAGCGAGCTACTATTGTGCGGTGGAGGGGCTGGAGGGGATTCCAGTATCAGCAGAGATCATCAAAAAGTAAAAGCAATACCTTAGTTTAGTACTAAATTAATTATTAAAACAAAAAATTTTGTTCCAGTGAGTACTAATTTAATAATCATTTACTTATGTTACCTCCAGGTAGTTGTACTTGTATCTCGACATGCTGGTTATCGTGGGTGTAATTAATTGCTGTTGCATATTTTTATAGAAATTGGGACCAAATTACACCATTAAAACTCGTTAAACTAATGATAAGCTACTGCTACCATGGGTGTCTGGACTTAGAACTGACTAATAAAGTTTTCAGCATCGAATTCCTCGCTGCAGTGGACGAACAGATTAGGGCTTTCAATGAGGTACTGCATTGCATCTTTTCCTTTAATTTAATATTATTGGTAGTAGAGATTTTAGGAACCCGGTGAAAAACTGTGACTTTGAATTTGAAACTCGCAACTACCTATGACAATGGCCTACATGAGGGATGAATGGCATCTTCTGAGAAATACAGATCTTTAAAATTCGTATTTTCCAAGTAGTTTTTCGAACAAGACAGCTTTTCTGCGAGCCTTAAACTCACTAGTCAGGAAACTTAATAAGATTCTTGTTGAGTAATAATAATGAAGTGCGTTTAATTGAATAATATGAACACATAAACAGTGAGGCAATAATGAGACGGATAATAATTAACTTATTTAATATTTCATTGTGTTGTATCAATAGTGTTCAACCACGCCTATGAAGATTCGACAAGCGTTCATGGAATTAAACCGGGCTGTGTGCATCGATAAGCCGGAAGCTAATGTACCCTGGTTTCACCAGAAGTTCTGTCAAGAAATGGCTTCAGCTTGTAAGCAGTAACCACTACAATAAAATACATCGAATTAGACAAAATACAAGCTCTAACATTAAAGGTTTTGAAATGATTTAATTATAATTTATGCTTTTACGTTTGTAAATGACAGCTTTCTTCCACGATAGCGTCCTTCACGGAGAAGTGGAGCAAGTTTTAAGTGAGATTCTACATGGACAGGTGCACGTGGGCAAGAATGTCTACTCTGCCTACTATTATTTAATGGGTAAGTAGTAGAAAGAAATATTTTAGGTAATCAAGAATTGCATCGATTTGGCAGCTACTCATACAACTCTTGATCATATTTATAATAATGAAATAATGCTGTGAAACATAAAGTAACTTCTGCTTCTATACGAATTTAACTTTATTTAATTATTGCTTATTGACTTTCTAGATTTTTTCGTCCAATTCGACAAGAACGGCGTTCCCCTCAAGCCTCTTACAACTAAAAAAGGAGATGTTTCCCTTCACCCCGATGCAGTGACGAAAGTAGCCTTACTACTTCACAAACCACTAGATTATACCACAAATGTCCGAAGACTAAAAGGCTACCAACAGTTAAAAGCAAGACATTTAGAAAAATTAGGCTACCGCGTCATTCACATTGACCCATTAGTTTGGAATGGTATCCGGATGAGTGAGAGACTCGCCAAAATTGATTATTTGGAAGCTTCCATATTTAATAAAACCTTGACAAATAGCAGTAGAATAGTATAAGACATGTAAAGTCAACAGAGTTTATTTTGTATTATTATATGTTACTAGAGCTAGTTTAATTACAAGTTTTTGGTAAAATTTATTTACGAGTAGAATGATTACAATATGAGTTTTTACAAATCAACTAATTTCCAGTAATTTGTAAGTAATTTTTGCTTTATCAAATAAGTTATTAAATAAGTTTGACTTCAATTAATAAACAATACCAAACAATAATTAAATACAACATTTTTAGTATTCGTAACCTGGTGTTTTAGTACTGCAATCCACTATACAAACAAATCATAATTTGACTTTTAATATTAATAGAAACATTATTAAGTACCTAATATATTAATTATATCTAATGTTGCTATTAAGTGCCTACGTACATACATTGGGCAGTTAAATTAATTACCGAATTTGAGTCATTATAGTTAGTGTATTATATGTACGTTGTAATTTATTGCTATTAGGTAATCTTTGAACATCTAGCCTAGCCATTAATACACATTCTGAAAGCTTCTCAGAAACAAAATAAAATTAAAAGTGGTTGTAATAACATTCCAGGAAG
>JAQFZC010005604.1:0-13852 GCA_034695205.1 Dicyrtoma fusca
GGTCTGTTCGAGTTTTTCTGGATTGTTCCGGTCCAAAAGTTTTGGAACGGACCGGACCATAAAGGAATGGTCTAAGATCCCTAACAGTTCAATCTGTAAACAAATGAATTTGGTGTAACACAACACATCAATATTGATGATTTTGTTTTTAATTTTTAAATTTGATAAAATAACTGCTATAACTGCTATTGGATTATGTAATTTCAGAGCTAACAATGCATAAGTGTGGAGCTGTCTCACAGTTTGGAATTGAGGTAAAAGAGTTTTTGCATTCGATGGCCGTTTAACGCTTTCGTTGGTTCATTTGTAGTTGTACAAGTCGCTACCAGACTTTGAATGACCTCAAAGCTGCCTTAAGGACGTTACAGTGTCGTTGTAACAATGTCTGTTTCAAGGTAGTTAACAGCGCTATAATAGCAAGTTACAAAACAATAAGTACTTACCTAAAGGCTAGTAAATTTGTTTCCAATAATTTATATAAAACAAATTAAAACAAAAATTTAAAAATATTAAAAAACATTTGTGAATCATTTATTGTAGCACCACACCACAAAAGCATTAGAACATCAACAAGTAAAATAAATGCAGGTACATACATGATTGAATAGCATGCGAAATAAACCGACGCCAATATCCACTGTAATCCTTTGCTAAACTTGACAAATTATACCTGCATGTGGACATTAAAGATTGTGTGGGTTACACAAAACTAGATATAATAAAGAAACTACTGGAAAACATCGGTTTAATCGTGTGTGCTATGCATAAATTAACGACAGTAATTCCATATTAGCTCAATCATTCGAATGACCTGTGCTGGTAACCTTAGATGATTTGATGGCTCGTTTTCGATTACATTATTAGCATTGCTGTTCAAGCTTATTGATTCGTATTGGAAGAGCGGGACATATAAATGGAATAATTATAGTACAACAATAACTTAGATTAGGTACAACTGGATATAAATAATAAAAAACATTCTACGATTTAAAAGGGCTGAAGGTATGCTGTATGAAAATAAAAACAGATGTGGCATTGAATAGCATAATAAACATAATGACGATTTTACCTATTGTAATCATCCGCCCCAACCGCCAGTCAAATTACATTGCCGTTCAGTTTAATTTCAATCTTATAAAAATTAGCAGTCCTAGTAATCTCGCATTCTAGAGAACTACTACAAGCACAAAGCAGAATGGCTGTTTTCAATTTGTCAAATCCCTCGCGTATAACTAGCCGTCTCGGAAGATTGTACAGGAAATTCGTGACTGCTTACGAGTCAACCAACGTAATCCACCGTCCAAGTACCTCGGTTAGAGCACGAGAAATTTACACGTTTACCCATAAAACAGGTATCAAGATATTTGACAAAAATACGAAAAAGCTGCAATTTGACGAATCCCAGCTCCCATCGTACATCAAGAGCTCCCCAGATATTAGCCAGGAGGAAATGGAGGATTTGTACGAAGAATTCCCAGCCATTGTGCATAGTATAACGAGTATGCCTATCACAGCAAAGTTTACTAGGGGTATTCAGAGAACAAGAGAACTCCTTGAGTACGTTATACCCTGGTCGCCCACGGCGTAAGAATCCTTTTAACAAGAGCACAAGTCTGTAATACCTTAAAAAGAGTTGCAACCCTGCACAAAATAAGTACGACATCGATTTCCCTCTTTTTTAAATGCGCAATGCTGAGTTTTAAGCAATATAAAACCTGTAATGTCTACAATGCTGTCCTGCGTTTATTAGACAAACATGTACAACTGAGTTTTGAATTTGTTGAAATAATTTAAAAACATATATACTACTTTTTCTCTCCTTTAAATTAGTTGAACAATTATTTTAGATATTACTTATGCAATATGTTCAAATGACACTGTAAAGTACCTTTGTGCGTTCAACTTTCCTAATAACTCAATTGTATCATTACGAGCCCATAACGTTCAAAATTCAACTTGTAGTACACATTTAGACGATCACCGTGTTTATACTGAATTTAAGTTTCATAATTTGACGCATAATGTACGTCCCTTGTTGTAAATGATAAATTAGATTGTTTTGAATTAAATAAAACACATGCATGAAGTGCTTATTATGGTTGAAAGGTCAAACTCGTTAAACTCTTGAAAACCAGATAACATTAAATTCAAAATGTTTTAATTAAAATGTTAACCTACTGGATAATTCTAGCGCTGCCCAAACAATAGTGGCCGACCGATTTTATGCAAGGCAGCGACAAATCAAAAACGAAATCGTGTCTGAAAAAGACGAGATCGAGCGCTACCAGCGTGCTCAACAGCTGGCCTGGTGTCTTGAGCTGGTACGCATTTTGTGAGCCTTAACGTTTTTAACACTAACTTGTTTATTCTGCCTAGTTCTTATAAAATAAACGAGGCCCCTAAAAAGTCGGCCGGCAGACAAGATAAATTGCAATCCCTGAAATAGGTTCTTAAAATAGTAGATATTGCTTTTCGTGGATGTAACATCTAAGATTCGGTTTTGTAAATTTTATTTTGGGTCTATAGATGTTTTCTTTTCAGTTTGGGTTTGTTTCCGCATACTAGAAAGCCTAAAAACCACCTCTCGAGTACTGTAGATACCAAAGTCAAAGAAACTTCTCCTATTTTCTTACCTTGATTTATGGTTACTCCAAATGCCAACGTGTTGCTAAATCCTGCGACGGCTGCCTAAAAGTTATATAGCAGTTTAAACCAGGTCAGTTAATGAAAGAAGTATCGTCAATTTTTGTTTCTATAAAAATGCATGGCCTGAAATCGTAGATCCCACAAAATTATAGGTTCTTACACAGCTAACAAATTTGTTTGAAGTCTTTGAAGGGATCCTTACTGTTGTGGTATTGAAAACATGCAACAGTGCATCCTTAGCTAAATGCTGGCTGATGTTTTATCATTATTTTCCTATCCCTGATTATTTGTGGTTGTGCTTTGGAGGCACAAGTAGTACAGTCACGTGGTTTCATTACTTTCTGATTAGTTTTGATATTTATATATTTAAAAATAAAAATACTGTTTACTGTTTGTTCGTGTATTGAAATAAAATAACAGTAATAAATAACCTTTATCCATGATAAACTGTTACTGTTTATTTTCTCCTTTTTGGAGTAAAAATGTTATTATTAATATTAATATTAAAAGTAAAATTGCTCGAATGTTACGATTTGCGGTAGTACGACCGTCGACGTCACGTAGACGTTTCTTGTTCAGTACTGATGTTACTGTTAATATTTTCTTAGCAAGTACAGTTAGATTCTTTTTTTTAATAATTATAAGCTTGAAAATATTTATCATTATATTTTGTTACTTTAAACTTATGAACCATTACTGAAATATTTTATTCATCTATCAAACAATAATTAAAATTATTATTATAGCCAAGAGACTAAGCCTCGCAACTTTTACTAAATTTTTTTTGAACCCAAGATTCAGTTTATTTTGCAAAATCATACTTTGTCTTTAAATCGGAGATTTTGGCTGCTTCAGGCTTAACGCAAGACACTTTTCTAGCCAAAGCATGCTTCAGAATGACTAGAAACCTAGGCAACAGTACAATCCAATTTCTCTTGAATCCAACTGGCTTGGCTGCTGCAAGCCGCTGCGTTGAGTATACGATTAAATATATAGTTTAAATTAATTGCAAAATATGTCAACCAAATATAACCCGTACAGTCAGCCAAAAACAAAGATATGTGGGCTCTAATTTAATACGACATAGAGTTCAACTGATCTTAACATCATTCTTATAAAATGTGTGAATATAAATGTTGACATTTATTACACAGTTTTTAAATTGGGGATGTAACTGTTAGATCTAATTTTCTAAAGTTCCAAAAAAGTTAATTGAACACGACAAAATACAATATTTTTATTTAAATATCGGATTTAATTAGAAAATTTTGAAACAATCGGCATGTACTACTTGTGCCACCAAAGCAAAAGTGCAACTGATCGAAGATCGAAAAATAATGGAAAAACAGAACCGTGCGAGCAGCCAAAATTTAGCTTACAATGCGTTGTAGCTTAATTGATTGCATGCATTCACCACCCAAACAGTAAAAGATCTTCAAACAAATTTTTGTTCTTGGTAAGAATTTATAATTTTGTAGGATCTGCGAAATCAAGCAACTACTTCAGAGGTGGCACTTATGCTTGCTAGTCTGCCCTAACAAACCACAACTTAAAACCAAACATCTATAGAGCCACAACGAGTTGCAGAATCAAAATTAAGATGTTGCGTCTACGAAAACCAATATCTACTATTTCAAGCACCTATTTTAGGAACCATGATTTGGCTTGCCCGCCAGTTGACGTTTTAGAGGCCTGAAAGAAACTATTAAGGCTGTAATGATAAAATAAATCCAGTGCGCTAAACAAGTTTACCTTGCTGACGACATCATGGATGAAGTTGATCAAAGAAATGGCCTTCCCTGCTGGCACACCCTTTCACACATTGGCTTAGAAGGAGTCAGTGACGTCGCTTTGATCCTAAACAGCGGATTATGTGTCCTCCACGAGTACTTTAGCGACCTTGACTGCTACACAAGTTTGTTAAATTTAGTATACAACACCATGCAATCTACAGGAGTATGTCAAAATGAAATGAGAATGATCAATTTGTTAAAACAAGACAAACCGTAAGAAAATATATTTTACATTACATTTTATTTAGCAAAAATATTTTAAACAAAAGAAAATTTAAAATCTGTTTTTGAATTCCGTATTCTGTGAAAGAATCACACTATTGAAAATTTCACAGAAGTAAACTTGTAACTTGGTTAAAAGATGTTGGCTCTTAGCCTTTTTCAGCACGACGTTAAGCATAGTCACGTACTAACAAATTTTAAAAATCGTTTGTTGGCCCAATTGTGAAACAAGATATTGATTTAAAAAAGTGCAAATTAAAAAATGCTGCGCTTACTTTGCTTGTCATTTCAATTTATAAAATAAAAATATTTACACTAGTTTTGGGAATGATGTACTAAATGTAGTCACAAATGTAGATATGTTATACAAAGTATGCAGAGTTTGAGTTTGAGTTAACACTTGTATTAAACAATATCAGTCGAATATGTGAAATATGCAGTCTTTTGTGACACATTACTCTTGTGTATGTAAAACGTTGTGACTGTTTTATGGAAAGGAATTTGTGGAGAAAGCGATGCCATTTTAAACGCAATTTTGGCTCGCACTTAGTATGTTCTTGTAATCTTACTTTAATGTGTTTCATCGTTTACAATGGAGCCCTGAGAAATGAACTGAGTAGCCTTTCAGCTTAAAACAGGTTAAAGTTAGTTTTCAGTCTCTTAAAGGTGTAAATAACAGCTAACACACATTTTATAGTGTAATTACCAGCTATACGTTTTTTAAGCAACTCGCGTACAATAAGTGACACCTTTGCACGTTTTGCAAGCCCACAAAAAAGGTGGTTGTGCCGAATGGCGTAGTATCCCTAATCTTGCAAGGGAATGGTAGGGTCCCTTTGTATTACGTCTACCAAAATTTCTAATTAAACAAGGGACAAATGAAAATTGGTGATTTCCTGCCACGAATGAAGCAATAATTTTAATGGTCACCATTTTAGTGGATTTCGTCTTTTTAAAATTGTATGTTAGATGAATAAATACATAAATGTTTTGGTTTTTATTTTTGCTTAACAGTCTAGATTGCAATGTGGCAGAACGTCTTTTGTTCTTGAAAAGTCTCCTGACATCGATGATTTTGCCTAATTTTTGCATTGTTGGAGCGATGATAATCGTAAGCCATTACACTACTTTAATACTATGAGGTTTTGAATGGGTATATCAATATATTCATAATTAACTTCAATCAAATATTACCGTTTTAGAATGGAAAAGACTTAGAATTGCAGAGACAAGCGGCCGAAATGGGCACAGAGTGCATGAAATACGCGATATTAGCAGTTGACTATGGAAACTGCTTTGAAGGAAAATCCGTCACTCAGAGACAAACAAGTAATACTGCAAATGGGAGTCCAACATGGCCTTTCTTGAAAGCTTTGCAGTTGTCAAGTCACAAGCAACGTCAACAATTGATGGTTAGAATTCAATTGAACTTCTACACTTCCTAATGTTATTTGAGATGTGTTAAACGAACCAAAAAATTAATGACTAATTCACCAGCTCACCAGCACTGCCTGCAATCAAACATTTAAGAATTTATTGGCTAAAATCCAATGCTCTAAGAAATGTACCAAAGGAAAAAACATTATAAACTCTGTACAAACGGCCATTTAATTTGTGTTGTAGATGCTACATTTTTGTCAAATCTATATATAAATGCAGAATTATCTACGCAAAAATTAATATTAATACTAACAAGGTCTTAACGTTCCTTCCCGTTGCTCGGACTATTTTTAAAAGCACTGCCTAATTCAAGCCTTTAAATAACCCGGTAAAAGTAATACTACTAGTATTACACTTTTTGAAAAAGTTTAAAAAATGTTCTTTGTTTACATATTTCAAGAAAAGCAAAAAAAATCTAAAGTCATATTTGATTTTTTAAAGAAACTGTAACTATGTTTTAACACTTTTGTACATAGCATTCACTACCATTGTAAACATGGCTGTCAAGAAATTGTATACGATAGGTAATCTTAAGGTTTGATGTGCGACTGTACTAGTTCACCGAGTAAAATCAAGGTCAACAAAATCTCTAGTTGGATTACTCTAATTGAATGTTGGACGGGGTTTGCACTTTATGCCGTAATAAATGTACGGACAATGCGTACTTTGAAAAGCCCCCTTTAATCTAGTATGTTGACATACCTTAAGTAGTAGATTGAAGTTGGGAAGTATAATTAAAGTTAGTACATCCATTGTAAGGCAAAAATTAAATTGCTCAAAAGGACATAATGAATCAGCAGTGCAGCTTTTAAAATCACTCCTTTGTTAAATAACAGATAAATTACGGAAAGAAGGACGCTACCTCCACCGAAAACGTCTATCGAGTTTACAAGGAACTCAGTATTAAGGAAGTTGTCTACAACATGTCAGAAGTAGTTTACGCAAAGGTTTGGGACAAAATTAATCAGCTCCCTCAAAACGAAATCCCAGTAAATGTTTTCCGCGGTCTCATCAATCACTACCGTGGTGTTACCCAAGGACGTGTATCTGGAATTTAACACTGCTATCAAGTATGTAGTATAATACGGCTTTTGGGCAGTTTTGTTTAGCATGTTTAGTTTTAAAACAATCGTCAGTAAATCCGTTATGATTGTCAACAACAACATTCTAGTCTTAATAAAAAAGTAACCGTAAAAACTTTATTCCTACTTGAATTCAAAAGGAAAAATGAACTTTTTACACTTGTTTTGATAGCACATTCATTACACACATTTGTTATTGCAATAGGCAGTTAATGCTCGCGTTCAAAAATCTCATAACGTAACACTGTAGCTTATGGCACGGGATCGATAATAACGTGAACTTAAATAAATAAAGTTTGCTTCAGGGCCGCCAGTCTTTCGTAAAGCTTTTTTAGCACTAACAAGTAACTGTCAAATTATACCTAAACATTTAGGGATGCTACCTGAAAGAGAAAAACAAGTCCGCTTTGAAATAGTTCACGTCCTAGGTCTACTGTGGATAGAAAATTGTTTTCGGGCTCAAATAAAATATACAACTTATGTTTTCTCAAAGCTTGAAAGGCTAAGCCTCTGATGTGCATAATGTATTGGAATAATTATAATATTTGTGGTTCAGCCTGCAGTGTCCAGAATATGAAATCTATAAATTTAATTGAATTACAAACCGATATTTTCCTCTTTACGACGTTTATCTTGGCAGTTTCTGGTAACAAAATTTGAAGTATAAACTCAGAATTCTATTTTAACATTTTTGGGAATTTGAAGTTTAGAAATACAATTTGCAGGGTTGTAACGTTAAATGTAACCATCCGACAATCTTTTGTATGTTGCAAGTGTGCGTGCAAAAACATTCAAAACTGGCGCATTACAAAGCAATACATGATTAGGAGTAATGTAGGTTCGAAGAAAGCAGTCTCTAAAAAATTAAACCCATATCCCAAATAAAACATTATTACTATAAATTATAACAAACTTTCAAATTCAAAATGGTCAGACTGTAAAACTGCAGATTTCTTGATTTCAAAGCCCAAATTTACGAACAAATCCAAATCTATAAATCGAAACGACCATTTACTCTAAGAACCTGCTGAGGGGTAAACTTAAGCCCGTTTTATTAATAAAGAAATAGGCAACCAATGCAACGGCTAAGAGTAACAAACGTGCTTGAATATCAAAAATGTAAACTCAAAAAAGATTTTAAAACTGCATATTTCTTAATTGCAAATCTCAAACTTACGAATAAATTAAACACCATAATTCAAAGACTATTGTAAGATCTAGATTCCCGATATGAGACATTTGGGCCATCTTCCGGATGACATAAAGACTCATTGAGCAAGAACGGAGGCAAAAGAGAATAGATCGGGTAAATTCAAGCCGGCAAGTCCATAGATGGCCGACCTCAATGAGGTGAGGTCGAGGTAACAAATTTTATATTAACTTGAGGGGAGGGGAGGCCGAGGTCAAAAATATTTTGAGGGATTTTTTGAGGGGAGGTCGAGGTCACTTGTATGTCCTCAGCACTCAAAACAAAGCTGCCCAAAATTGTGGGCAGTCAAGTCTAGTCCAGTCCAATAAATTGTTATTAAGCTTGTTTAGTCAACTCCAAGTTTTGCCAAAAACTGGCTGCCTAGTCAAGTCACATTTATTAGTAAAGGTAGACTAGGCCAGCAATGCCTAAAAATATAGGTTGGCCGGCCTCGTTCTTTTTATGGCTGCGTTGTGCAAGGAATGTTTCAGGAGTAACTTACATGTTATCTTTATGGGTTTTGTAATATGAAAGAGTAGCAGGCTAAATTACTTTCCAAACCAGTATTTTTAAGCAGATAATGTATAGATGATGTGATAAATTATTCCCGTTACCAATTTTCAGTTGAAGTTTTTCTGCAACCCCCCCCTAATCATTTGTCATGGTGCAATTGGAAATACAGTGCAAAAATATTTTGTTGGATTTTTTTAAGGGGCGGTTGAGGGCACAATTTTTGTGTTCGCCTGAGGGAAGGGGAGAGGAGGTTGAGCACATAAATTCTATGATAGCCTGAGGGGAGGAAAAGCCGAGGGCTAAAATATTTTGAGGTAATTTTTGACTGGTGGTTGAGAGCACAAATTCCAATTCGTTTTAAGGGGAGGGAGGTCGAGGTTATATCAAATGGCCATCTATATGCAAGTCAATAAACGACAGACAGACGATTGGGCAGTTAAGCAGCGGAAAAGCTGGGAAGTGAAAAAAATACGTAGTTGGGCATGCCACGGAGATCGGGATAGGAAATAAAGAACGGAATGGGGAACTGAGAGCAGTGCACAAGAAGGTGCAGCTCGTCAGTCGTTGATAGAAAGTTCAAAGTGAACAAAAATTCAATTCTCTGTTCCGAATCGATTTCATTTTATAAATCCTTCCCTACATCTTTTTTTTCCATTTCCTTTCCCTAATTCAGCGATTATCGCTAGCTGGTAGTTATTAGTCTACGTGTGTTTAATTTGCCATTCGGCATAATATATAATAAGTAGTGTATTACTTCCCATAGCTTTATTATTTGGCGATATTAGAGAAACAAAGTGTGAATCTTCATGTCTGAGAAATTTGAGAGAGGATTGGTGATTGGGAGTAATATTGCAATCTGGTGAACCATTGATTTATTGTTTGATGCTAAATAAATTGTGTGAAAGCTTTTCCGGAAAAATTGTAAACGAGTAAAAGGCCGAAGGAATCCTGGGCGTTTATTTCAGTGAAAGCATACCCTCTAAACCAAGCGCTCGAAGTTGGGACTTACCCGACATTGAGAGAGAGCTCCATAGAGATCATCTTCGTTCAAAGAAATGTTCTAAGACCGTGAGAGTTCAAACTCCGGGAAAAGACAGAGTGTTTATATGGACACTTGGGATTCATCCGTCATGTTAAAGGGTGAACGTTAAATCAGGTGAGAAATACGGATACCAGTGGGAACCGTGTGAATTAAATCCGGATTTTGGCGATAAACTGTTTTGCTATTCAATCTTGAAACCTGCTAAAGGGTAAAATGTAGCTCGTTTCATTATTAAAGAAACAGGCAACAAATGCAAAGGCAAAAAGACCCACACATTTGTTAGTCAGTAAAACGTTTTCTGAATTAGTCTAAACTTGGCAATTGACAAATATGGCTAAACAATACAGTTTTTGTACAGAATTTCTTCGGTTTTACCTCTTTAGGGTTGTCGATATACGTGCTGTTTACTTGTAACCACGCAATATGTAAATAATTATATATGCCAGTATATATTTGACGGTATCAAATTCAGCTTTAAAACTCTTTGGAGGATTAATTTTATAATTTGACCTTTTTGAACAGTTTAAATTACTGGTTTCGACCGTTTGACAATGTTAATAGTAAAACACTAGCTTGGGAAGTGTTCTTTTCTTGGGTTATGGCTTCGCAGTTACGAATTGGTTAACCATAGAGCGTTCATGGTTTATTGTTTAGTTTTACACTTTTTTAAAACATAGTTTTCAGTCACAGTTTTTTAGCTGACTGTTTTTTGTTAAATGTTAATTTCTAGTTTTGATCGAGAAACTTAATAAAAACTAACTAATCCATTTTTTACTTACGTACCTATTCTTTTCAAGATTTAGAGGGTCTGAAAGGGGCAATGACAATTTATCTATACGTAATCTAAATAATATTTTATTTAAACTTTATCCTTTGTTATCTTTTAGCTGTGGAACCGAAGAGCAATTTTCAGAAACAGAACTGCTGCTGACTGATATTAAAAAACGAAGTAACAGCTATAATTTAACCCCAGTTGTAGAAAAACGGCTTTAAAAGAAGCTGTAACAATACGGAAGTTTGATCATATACTACTTCAAGTAAAGTCATTCTAGATGGAAGGATTGCTTTCCCACCACCCCAGTCCAGTTCAAAACTAGTCAGTGGAAAAAAGCGACAGTTTGTTGATGTTTTCATGCAGTTACAGGAGGATGATAATCACTATCGGAGCAAAACACTTGAATTCCAAAAAGAAACGTTTGAAGAGGAAATAAAGCGGCAACACGTTAATAGGGAATTGGACAAAAACGTCTTAGCATTTAGGAAGCGATGATGAAAAATTCGCACTCATTGATGATGGCTGTGATACAGAAACTACTCGAACATCCCTAGTTTTGCATAACTTATCTAATCAGTATTAAAAACCTGTGTAGTTTTTAAATTGTAACGTCCGGTCGTATGAACGCATAAGATATTTTATAAGCAATAAATTAACTTTTAGTGGTTTTAAATGTGACGCAATGGAGACCTTATAGTTAGGAGGTGTAAGTAGCGATATACTTTAAAAAAACACCTGGAAATAAATCTATTTACTTAAGCAACGTTTATGTTTACTATTAGATGTCCTCGGAAACATACAGTTCTTTCAACAATATTAAAACTGCTCTGTGCAAAATGCGTTGATAATTTATATGTTTTTAATGCAAGAACATTAGGATTAGTTTAATATTTCTTTTTTTTGTACGTAGTAAACTATAATTTTGTAAATCTGGGATTTCAACTATGTAACTCAGGGGCGGTGTTTAGGGCTGCCACTCTGCCGCAACCTAATAAAACTGAAAGGAAATTACCTCAAGTCTCAGAATAAAAACAACATCTACAGAACCACATAAAAACGTTACATCTCCAGAACGTAACATCTACTTTCTCAAGGATATATTTTACGGACCGTTTTGTGGCTGTTCCGCGGGCCAACTTTTCTGATCCCTGCTTCCTAACTATATATAAGTTTGTAAGACGGTTAAAACTAGTAAAAACTAGTATTGACACTTTTAGGAGGTAAAAAACAATGACATTGTGGAAAGGGCAAAACTAGCAACTAGTACTTCAAGACTGATAAAATGTAGAAGTCTTAAGTTCGGTAACTGTACCTTTACTGCGACCAAATTTTGATTTGTCATCTGTAAATATTATTTCCGATATTTAAATCTTAATTTCTCGTAACTTTAAATGCTTTCATCTTCAAGAGCGCTGAAAGCTAGTTCACATTTTAGTGCTTTTTTGATTTTTGACTGTAAATTGCATAAATTAAAAATTCGTCAACGTTGACATCCTTGGAAATTTTTGAATCAGTTTCCGATTTCATGTTGTTAATGTTGGCAGTTTAAACTTCTTCTAATTTGCGGAAACCTTAAACTGAACGAAGAAAAGCACAACAAAGATTTTCTGTAAAGTCTTAGATTAGGATTAGGTACAGCTAAACCTAAACTAAAACTTGGAGTATTGGTTCAACACAAACTCACTATTATTTAAAAAGCCAAAAAACACCTCTGATACGATGGTTTAAACTACGTTCTCACAGTAGGAAAAAGCTGGTTGAAAACAAAGTGCCACACGCCACACAGCTTAAATACACGTTTAAAGACGTTGCTAGGGAAAAGAAGAAATTGGGATTTTGCAAGTTAGATGTATAACGTAACCCAGACATCTAAAATGTATAACGACGGGCAAGCTGGAATCCGGTCCCTGAAATAGGTGATTGAAATGTAGATACTTCTTTCTGTAGATTTGACTTTTTCAGTTTAGTTCACCCTCCTAAATATTTGTTTAAAATTGTAGATATTACAAAATTATTAATTCATACAGACTGCCCTGAGAATATAGTGTGAACGCTACTTTTACTATTTTTGTTAAATGAATAATTATATGCAATTAAGCAACAATGCATCGCAAACAGGTAATATTAGGGATTTTTTTCATTGCCTGGTTTGTATCAAATAAAAAGCTTAAAATTGAACGAAACTAGCTTAAAAAAATATTTTTATTTTAGCTTTATTGACCCTTGACCTCCTTGAAATGTGGTTATTGCGTTGGATTATAATTATAATGCCACTCCCAACAGTCCCAACATTTTAATTAGTAATTTACGTTGCAAATTAGGCAATTTTGATTTGATTTAATAAAACCTGAATTTAGGTTTGGAGTTGTATTTTCAAAATAATTATTGGAAGTCAGTGAGTTTTTTAAGAATAGAAATTTTAACTGGAGTCTAAAACACCATAAGGTCTTTGCTGTTATTTATTAATGAATTTTCGTTTTATGTTTACCAATAATATATTTAAAAAAATCAAAAAACAATTAACAACAATATTTTTAAAATTTAATAAATATTTTAAATAGATCCAAAGCCGCCCAATTTGCAAGGTAGGTTACTAATTAAAATTAGTGGTCGGACTGGTCTGTTCCCGGACCAAAAACTCTGGTCTGGTCCGGTCTGGTCCGGTCTGGTCTGGTCCGTTCCAAGTTTATAGGAACAGACCATAAAGATGTGGACCGGAACGGACCAGACCAAATTTTTATGGTCCTATCCAGAATTTTTAAGGAGTAAGAATATTAATTTTCCCAAAGTTTTATTATTGTTTATATAGTAGTTTTGTTTATTTATACATACCGTATCCTCGCAAATAAAGCCCCTGGGGCTCTATTCAAAAATTGTTGCCTTTGACTGCGGCTCTATTAAAGAGTGGGTCTCTATTTGAGAGTGGAGCTCTATTTAAAACTTCCCGCATTGCTTGCCATATCACTGCATTTCTAATACAGCCCCATGAGGCTGTATTAGAATGTCCTAGGTTAAACAGTTCGATGGTAATAGTCAAGTACGCAAAGTGAGATTATAATATAGGGTCAAGTGAAAGGAAGGACTCACCAAGTTTTTGAGAACACGTTTGAATAATAACTGTAGATAATTCGTAATTTTATAACGATTGTA